>JASTWF010000646.1:120103-260410 GCA_030390025.1 Squalus acanthias | reverse complement strand
TACCATGGTCGACACGGCCCTCGACCGTGTCCGTTCTATCTCCCACACTTCTGCCCTCACCCCTGCCCCTCCCTCCCGGAACCACGATAGGGTTCCCCTTGTCCTCACCTTTCACCCACCAGCCTCCACATTCAACGGATCATCCTCCGCCATTTCCGCCACCTCCAGCGTGATCCCACCACCAAACGCATCTACCCCTCACCTCCCCTTTCAGCATTCCGCAGGGACCGCTCCCTCCGCGACACCCTAGTCCACTCCTCTACCACCCCCAGCACCCTTTCCCCTTCACCCGGCACCTTCCCGTGCACGCGCAGGAGATGCAACACATGCCCTTATACCTCCCCTCTTCCCACTGTCCAGGGCCCCAAACACCCCTTCCAGGTGAAACAGCGATTTACTTGTACTTCCTGCAATTTAGTATACTGTATTCGCTGCTCACGATGTGGACTCCTCTACATTGGGGAGACCAAACGCAGATTGGGTGACCGCTTTGCGGAACACCTCCGTTCAGTCCGTAAGGGGGACCCCGAGCTCCCGGTCGCCTGTCACTTTAATTCACCGCTGCACTCCCACTCTGACCTCACCATCCTCGGCCTATTATACTGTTCCACGGAAGCGCAGCGTAAGCTCGAGGAACAGCACCTCATCTTTCGTTTAGGCACGCTACAGCCCTCTGGACTCAATATCGAGTTCAACAATTTTAGATCATAACCTCAGCCCCAATCACATTTATATTTTATTTTTTCATCCACCCTTTTACTTGCCCCCCCCTTTTTTTCCCCTCCTAGAAGCTGGCAGCTGTCCTTCATTCTGCCAGTGGATTTCACACTTCTTTCAGCCTCAACCTGTCACATTAACACCACCTCTTGCCTCGCATATCTCTTAATGTCTCTTTATCTCCCCTTTTGTTCCTTTATCCCCTCCCCTTTTCCCAGCTTTACCCTGGCCTTAAATCTATTTGATTTCGGGCTCTTTCCAGTTCTGACGAAAGGTCATCGACCTGAAACGTTAACTCTCTTTCTCTCTCCACGGATGTTGTCTGGCCTGCTGAGTTTTTCCAGCGTTTTCTGTTGTTATTTTGGATTTCCAGCATCCGCAGTATTTTGCTATCGTATTAGTGTTTGGTTCACTGCCACCTCTCTTCTAGGAATGCCTACCTTGAAGAAGTTCTGCTCTTCTCTTCGACGGGGTTTCCGTTTGGCTCTTCAACCTTGTTCATCTTCATTGCTTTCAGTTTCCCTTCTCGTGTTTGATCAGGTATCTGCCAAGACTCGGTTTCACAGCCACATTACTTTCCTCAGCAACTGTCTCCGGTTCCGTCTTATCCCACGGGGATTCCAACTAAACTTCCACCCTTCGTGTTTCGGATCAACCCAGGATTACAAATATCTCCAAGATATTCATCGTTCCTCGAACTACTGCTCTCGCCGCATCCTGAGATCCACGCTCAACGCCATGCGGCGCCACATGAACACTCTCGACATCTCTCTTCAGCAGCACCGACGCACTCTATCACAAAACTGTCCAGGTCCACATTTCCATTCCATTCTTAGACTCATCCGACACTTCAACAAAAAACTTTTCTTCTTCCTTTCCAATGTCAAGGATCGCAAGCTTCAACAACTCTTGGACACTAACGCCCCTCCGGAACCTTCTTCCCCTTCACTTTCCTCTGACCCCCCTTCTCCCAATCTCACCCCCTGCCGCGTTTTCACTATCCCCTCTGACCTTCCCCTCTCTGACTCCGAACGATCAGTCCTCAGCAAAAGCCTGAGCTTCATCCCCTTACGCCCCCACCTCAATGAATTTCGAGCTCGGCATGATACGGAGCTCTTTTTCCGCCGCCTCTGTCTCCGTGCCCACTTCTCTGGCCAGGAGTCTTTCCCCCGCACGGCTGACCCTTTCTCCCGCTTTCAGAATTCTCGTTCCATCTGGACCCCTCCCTCTGGCCTCTTACCCTCTCCAGATCTTTTCATTCTAATTGCCGCCGTGACATCGGCCAGCTCAATTTCTCTGCTCCCCTCACTCACTCCAACCTACCACCCTCTGAACTTGCAGCACTCCATTCTCTCCGATCCAACCCTGACATTGTCATTAAACCTGCTGAGAAGGGTGGTGCTGTTGTTGTTTGGCGAACCGACCTCTACCTAGCGGAAGTTGAACGCCAACTCTCTGACACCTCCTCCTACCTCCACCTGGACCATGACCCCACTACCGAACATCAAGCCACCGTGTCCAAGACTGTCACTGACCTCATCTCCTCTGGAGATCTTCCCCCCACCGCCTGTCACTTTAATTCACCGCTTCACTCCCACTCTGACCTCACCATCCTCGGCCTATTACACTGTTCCACGGAAGCGCAGCGTAAGCTCGAGGAACAGCACCTCATCTTTCGTTTAGGCACGATACAGCCCTCTGGACTCAATATCGAGTTCAACAATTTTAGATCATAACCTCAGCTCCAATCACATTTATATTTTATTTTTTCATCCACCCTTTTATTTGCCCCCCCTTTTTTTATACCTCCTAGAAGCTGGCAACTGTCCTTCATTTTGCCAGTGGATTTCACACCTCTTTCAGCCTCAACCTGTCACATTAACACCACTTCTTGTCTCGCATATCTCTTAATGTCTCTTAATGTCTCTTTATCTCCCCCTTTGTTCCTTTATACCCTCCCCCTTTTCCCAGCTTTATCCTGGCCTTAAATCTATTTGATTTCCGGCTCTTTCCAGTCCTGACGAAAGGTCATCGACCTGAAACGTTAACTCTCTTTCTCTCTCCACGGATGTTGTCTGGCCTGCTGAGTTTTTCCAGCGTTTACTGTTGTTATTTCGGATTTCCAGCATCCGCAGTATTTTGCTACCATCCTGGAGTCTCGTTTGCGGCCGGAGAAACGCCTATCTATTCCCCTTACAATAGAATCCCCTATCACTATAGCATCTCGCTCTTTTTCCTCCCATCCTGTGCAGCAGGACCACCCATGGTGCCAGGAAGTTGGCTGCTGCTTCCTTCCCCCGATAAGCCATCCTACTCAACAATATCCAAAGTGGTATATCTGTTTGAGAGGGGGGTGTCCACAGGGGACCCCTGCACTACCTGCCTGCGCCTACTACTCTGCCTGGTGGTCACCCATTCCCTTCCTGTCTGTGCAGCATTTACCTGCGGTGTGACCAACTCCCTAAACGTGCTATCCACGATGTCCTCAGCATCGCGAATGCTCCAGTATGCATCCATTCACAGCTCCAGCGCCGTAATGCGGTCTGCCAGTAGCTGCAGCCGAATATACTTCCCGCACACAGGAAGTGTCCCTGATTTCCCACATAGTGCAGGAGAAGCATGCCACGGGGCTGAGCTGTGCTGCCATGACTTATCCTTTAATTAATTTAAATTAAATCAAATCAATGCCTCTGATCATTAGTCAATATCCCTGACTTAATGTGGTGGAATCAGCCCAGGTTCCTGCTCCTGTTAATTACCCAATGACCCTGAGTTTGTGTGGGGGAATCAGCCAAGGTTTCTGCTCCTAATCATTACCCAGTGACCCTGGGTTTGTGTGGGGAATCAGCCATAGTTTCTGCTCCTGATCATTACCACTGACCCTGTGTTTGTGTGGCGAAATCAGCATTATTTCCTGCCCCTGATCATTACCCAGTGACCCTGGGTTTGTGTGGGGAATTCAGCATTATTTTCTGCCCCTGATCATTTCCCACTGACCCTGTGTTTGTGTGGCGAAATCAGCATTATTTCCTGCCCCTGATCATTACCCAGTGACACTGGGTTAGTTTGGGGGAATCAGCCCAGTTTCCTGCTCCTGATAATTGCTCAGTTACACTGGATTACTGTGTGGGAATCAGCACAGATTGCTGCTCCTATTCATTATACCAGTAAACCAGGGTTAATGTGGGGGAATCAGCCCAGGTTCCTGCTCCTGATCATTACCCAGTGACACTGGGTTAGTGTGGGGGTATCAGCCAAGGTTCCTGATCCTGATCATTACCTACACTTCAAGGGTTAGTACCTCCTTCTGAGCTCTGATTTGTGATTCAGTATAATAAAAGCACATCAATCCAGGATTAAGCTGTGTGGGCTGGATTTTGTCTTGGAGTCGGGTTGGAGTCGTGTCATCCGCATTTCGTGTGCCCCCCCCCCTCCACCCCGACTCCAGATTAATGTGGATGAATGATGCAATTTTCACTTAATTGGGCAATTGAGTTCCAGCAATAGGGAACCAATGACCTAATTAGTGGTTTCAGTCTGCAAGTCGCCTCTGATTATATCATCATTGCTGACTGTCTGGTCTCAGAGACTGCCTGGCTGTTGGTGAGAGAGGATCTGCCTGTGAACCTGGATATATGAATGTGAGAGAGAGAGACAGAGAGAGAGAGACAGAGAGAGAGAGAGAGAGAGAGAGAGAGAGACAGAGAGAGAGAGAGAGAGAGAGAGAGAGAGAGAGAGAGAGAGAGAGAGAGAGAGAGAGAGAGAGAGAGACAGAGAGAGTGAGACAGAGAGAGAGAGAGAGAGAGAGAGAGAAAGAGAGAGATAGAGAGAGAGAGAGAGAAAGAGAAAGAGAGAGAGAGAGAGAGAAAGACAGGGAGAGAGAGAGAGAGACAGAGAGAGAGAGAGAGAAAGAGAGAGAGAGAGAGAAAGACAGGGAGAGAGAGAGAAAGACAGGGAGAGAGAGAGAGAGAGACAGAGAGAGAAAGAGAGAAAGAGAGAGAGAGAGAGAGAGAGAGAGAAATATTTTTTTTTGCATCCAAGTCATCTCACAGCAAAGGCCATGCAGTCTCTGAAGACATTCAATGTAGCAGCATCAGAGGCGACTTTCAGACCTAATACTACTACCTTCATCACATCTCCGTTGTAATAGTGGACCTGCAGCTGATAGTCAGCTATCCACTTGTGCTCCCGCCAGTTTTCACTGGCGTGTTTCACATCAGGCGTACTTCACGTCGGAAAAGGGTTAAACTAGCTAAAACATTTCAAAATGGCATTACAGAGCCAATTTAGGGCTTGTTAAGGGCTTTAATGGCCTCTCCCGCCTCTTGCGACTGATTTTGTCAAAATTGCGTGAAGGCGGGATGGAGTCGGGATGGGGTCGGGACCCCTGATTCGGCAACTTTAACCCCCCACACGCCTCCAAACCCGACTCCACAAGTCAATGAAAATCCAGCCGAAAGTGTGTGTGTGGGTGTCTGATGCGGGCGGGTTAGAAACATAGAAACATAGAAAATAGGTGCAGGAGTAGACTATTCGGTCCTTCGAGCCTGCACCGCCATTCAATGCGTTCATGGCTGAACATGCTACCTCAGTACCCCATTCCTGTATTTCTTGCCATACCCTTTGATCCCCCTAGTTGTGAGTATTATATCTAACTCCCTTTTGAATATATTTAGCGAACTGGCCTCAACAACCTTCTGTGGTAGAGAATTCCACAGATTCACCACTCTCTGGGTGAAGAAGTTCCTCCTCATCTCAGTCTTAAATGGCTTCCCCTTTATCCTTAGACTGTGACCCCTGGTTTTAGTTTTCCCTAACATTGGAAAAATTCTGCCTGCATCTAATTTGTCTAAACCATTCAGGATTTTAAACGTCTCTATAAGATCCCCCCTCATTCTTCTGAACTCCAGAGGATACAAGTTCAGTTGATCCAGTCTTTTTTGATATGTCAGTCTGGCCATCCCAGGAATCAATCTAGTGAACCTTCGTTGCACTCCCTCAATAGCAAGAATGTCCTTCCTCAAGTTAGGAGACCAAAACTGCACACAATACTCCAGGTGTGGCCTCACAAAGGCCCTGTACAACTGTAGCATCACCTCCCTACTCCTGTACTCAAATCCCCTTGCTATGAAGGCCATCATGCCATTTGCTTTCTTGACTGCCTGCTGCACTTGCCTTCCCACCTTCAGTGACTGATGTACCATGACGCCCAGGTCTCGTTGCACCTCCCCTTTCCCTAATCTGCCACCATTCAGGTAATAGTCTGCCTCCCTATTTTTACCACCAAAGTGGATAACCTCACATTTATCCACATTGTACTTCATCTGCCATACATTTGCCCATTCACCCAACCTGTCCAAGTCACTCTGTAGCCTCCTAGCATCCTCCTCATTGTTCACACTGCCTCCCAATTTAGTGTCATCCGCAAATTTGGAGATATTACAATTAATCCCTTCGTCCAAATCATTAATATATAATGTAAACAGCTGGGGCCCCAGCACTGAACCCTGCGGTACCCCGCTGGTCACTGCCTGCCATTCTGAAAAGTACCCATTTACTCGTACTCTTTGTTTCCTGTGTGCCAACCAGTTCTCAATCCATGTCAACCCATTACCCCCAATCCCATGTGCTTCAACTTTGCACACCAACCTCTTGTGTGGGACCTTGTCGAAGGCCTTCTGAAAGTCCAAATACACCACATCTACTGGTTCCCCCCCGTCCACCCTATTGGAAACATCCTCAAAAAATTCCAGAAGATTTGTCAAGCATGATTTCCCTTTCACAAATCCATGCTGACTTGGATCTATCATGTCACCACTTTCCAAATGGTCTGTTATGACAACTTTAATAATTGATTCCATCATTTTACCCACCACCGATGTCAGGCTGACCGGTCTATAATTCCCTGCTTTCTCCCTCCCTCCTTTTTTAAAAAGAGGGGTTACATTAGCCACCCTCCACTCCTTCGGAACTGATCCAGAGTCTAAGGAATGTTGGAAAATGATCGTCAATGCATCCACTATTTCCAAGGCCACCTCCTTAAGTACTCTGGGATGCAGACATCAGGCTCTGGGGATTTATCAGCCTTCAGTCCCATCAATTTCCCCAACACCTTTTCCCGACTGATAAGGATTTCCCTCAGCTCCTCCCTCTTACCAGATCCTTTGATCTATTTTATTTCCGGAAGGTTGTTTGTGTCCTCCACAGTAAACACCGAACCGAAGTACTTGTTCAATTGATCTACCATTTCTTTGTTCCCCATTATGACTTCCCCTGTTTCTGACTGCAGGGACCTACGTTTGTTTTTACTAACCTCTTTCTTTTTACATATTTATAGAAGCTTTTGCAGTCCGTTTTAATGTTCTCTGCAAGCTTCCTTTCATATTTTATTTTCCCTGCCCTAATCAAACCCTTCGTCCTCCTCTGCTGAGTTTTAAAGTTCTCCCAGTCCCCGGGTTTGCTGCTACTTCTGGCTAATTTGTATGCCACTTCCTTGCTTTTAATACTATCCCTGATTTTCTTGTTAACCATGGTTGAGCCACCTTCCCTTTTTTTATTTTTATGCCAGACAGGGATGTACAATTGCTGTAGTTCATCCATGCGATCTCTAAATGTCTGCCATTGCCCTTCCACTGATAACCCCTTAAATATCGCTTGCCAATCTAACCTCGCCAATTCACGCCTCATACCCACAAAGTTGCCCTTATTTAAGTTCTGGACTTTGGTCTCTGAATTAACTGTTTCCTTCTCCATCCTAATGTAGAACTCCACCATACTATGGTCACTCTTCCCCAAGGGGCCTCGCACCACAATATTGCTGATTAGTCCTTCCTCATTACACAACACCCAGTCCAGGATGGCCTCCCCTCGAGTTGGTTCCTCAACATATTGGTTTTGGAAACCATCCCTTAAACACTCCAGGAAATCCTCCTCCACCGTATTGCTTCCAGTTTGAGTAGCCCAATCTATATGCATATTAAAGTCACCCATGATAACTGCTGCGCCTTTTTTGCATGCACCTCTGATTTCCTGTTTCATACCCTCCCCCACCTCACTACTACTGTTTGGAGGTCTGTACACAACCTCCACTAACGTTTTCTGCCCTTTGGTGTTCTGCAGCTCAACCCATATTGATTCCACATCCTCCAAGCTAATGTCCTTCCTAGCTATTGCAGTAATCTCCTTTTTAACCAGCAATGCTGCCCCACACCCTTTTCCTTTTATTCTATCCTTCCTGAATGTTGAGCTGTCTGGGTCTGTGAATGGAGCTGTCTGTGTCTGTGAATGGGGCTGTCTGAGTAATTGAATGGAGCTGTCTGGGTCTGTGAATGGAGCTGTCTGAGTCTGTGAATGGAGCTGTCTGGGTCTGTGAATGGAGCTGTCTGGGTCGGTGAAATGAGCTGTCTGAATCAGAGAATGAATCTAACAACAGAAAACGCTGGAAAACTCTGCAGGCACAATCCGTGGAGAGAGAAGCAGAGTAAACGTTTCAGGTCGAAGACCTTTCGTCAATGGAGCTGTCTGGGTCTGTAAATGGAACTGTCTTGATCGATGAAATGAGCTGTCTGTGTCTTTGAATGGAGCTGCCTGGATCTGTGAAATGTGCTCTATGGGTCTGTGAAATCAGCTGTCTGGTTCTGTGAATGAATCTGTCTGAGTTTGTGAATGGAGCTGTCTGGGTCTGTGAATGGAGCTGTCTGTGTCTGTGAATTGAGCTGTCAGAGTCTGTAAATGCAGTTGTCTGGGTCTGTGAATGGAGCTGTCTGTGTCTGTGAATTGAGCTGTCAGAGTCTGTAAATGGAGCTGTCTGGGTCTGTGAATGGAGCTGTCTGAGTCTGTGAATGGAGCTGTCTCACTGTGAATGGAGCTGTTTGGGTCTGTGAATGGAGCTATCTGTGTCTGTGAATGAGCTGTCTGGGTCTGTGAATGGAGCTGTCTGGGTCTGTGAATGGAGCTGTCTGAGTCTGTGAATGGAGCAGTTTTCGTCTGTGAATGGAGCTTTCTGTGTCTGTGAATGAGCTGTCTGGGTCAGTGAATGGAGCTGTCTGGGTCTGTGAATGGAGCTGTCTGGGTCTGTGAATGGAGCTGCGAGAGTCTGTAAATGTAGCTGTCTGTGTCTGTGAATTGAGCTGTCAGAGTCTGTAAATGGAGCTGTCTGGGTCTGTAAATGGAGCTGTTTGGGTCTGTGAATGGAGCTGTCTGTGTCTGTTAATGGAGCTGCCAGTGTCTGTAAATGGAGCTGACTCGGTCTGTGAATGGAGCTGTCTGGGTCTGTGAAAGAAGCTGTATGGGTCTGTGAAATGAGCTTTCTGGGTCTGTGAGTGGAGCTGTCTGGGTCTGTGAATGGAGCTGTGTGCCTCTTTGAATTGTGAAGTCAGGGTCTGTGAATTGAGCTGACTGAGTCTATGAAATGAGTTGTCTGGGTCTGTGAATGGAGCTGCATGGGTCTGTGAATGGAGCTATCTGTGTCTGTGAAATGCGTTGTCTCGGTCAGTGAATGGAGATGTCTGGGTCTGTGCATTGAGCTGTCTGAGTCTGTGAATGGAGCTGTCTCGGTCTGTGAATGGAGATGTCTGTGTCTGTGAAATGAGCTGTCTGAATCTGTGAAATGAGTTGTCTGCGTCTGTGAAGAGAAATGTCTGGGTATGTGAAATGAACTTTCTGTGTTTGTGAAATGAGCTGTCTTGGTTTTTGAAATCAGCTTTCCATGTCTGTGAATGGAGCTGTCTGGGTCTGTGAAATGAGCTGTCTGGGTCTGTGAATGGAGCTGTCCGGATCTGTGAATGGAGCTGTCTCGGTCTGTGAAGTGAGCTGTCTGGGACAGTCAAATGAGCTTTCTGAGTCTGTGGAACGATCTGTCTTGGCCTGTGAATGGTGCTGTCTGGGTCTGTGAAATGATCTATCTGGGTCTGTGAATAGAACTGTCTGGGTCTTTTAATGGAGCTGTCTGAGTCTGTGAATAGAACTGCCTGGGTCGGTGAATGGAGCTGTCTGTGTCTGTGAAATGAGCTGTCTGGGTCTGAGAATGGAGTTGTCTGGGTCTGTGAATAGAGCTGTCTGAGTCTGTGAATGGAGCTGTTTCGGTCTGTGAATGGAGCTCTGTGGTCTGTGAATGGAGCTGTCTGGGTCTGTGTCATGAGCTTTCTGAGTCTTTGAAGTGAGCCGTCTGAGTCTGTGAATGGAGCTGCCTGGGTCTGTGAAAGGAGCTGTCTGGGTCTGTGAATGGTGCTGTCTGGGTTTGTCAAATGAGCTGTCTGAGTCTGTGAATGGAGCTGTCTGGGTTTGTGAAATGAGCTGTCTGGGTCTGTGGATGTTGCTGTCTGGGTTTGTGAAATGAGCTCTCTGGGTCTGTGAATGGTGCTGTCTGGGTCTGTGAAAGGAGCTGTCTGAGTCTGTGAATGGAGCTGTCTGGATCTGTGAATGGAGCTGTCTGTGTCTGTGAATGGAGCTGTCTGGGTCTGTGAATGGAGCTGTTTGGGTCTGTGAATGGAGCTGTCTGGGTCTGTGAATGGAGCTGTCTGGGTCTGTGAATGGAGCTGTCTGGGTCTGTGAATGGAGCTGTCTGGGTCGGTGAAATGAGCTGTCTGAATCAGAGAATGAATCTAACAACAGAAAACGCTGGAAAACTCTGCAGGCACAATCCGTGGAGAGAGAAACAGAGTAAACGTTTCAGGTCGAAGACCTTTCGTCAATGGAGCTGTCTGGGTCTGTAAATGGAACTGTCTTGATCGATGAAATGAGCTGTCTGTGTCTTTGAATGGAGCTGTCTGGATCTGTGAAATGTGCTCTATGGGTCTGTGAAATCAGCTGTCTGGTTCTGTGAATGAATCTGTCTGAGTTTGTGAATGGAGCTGTCTGGGTCTGTGAATGGAGCTGTCTGTGTCTGTGAATTGAGCTGTCAGAGTCTGTAAATGCAGTTGTCTGGGTCTGTGAATGGAGCTGTCTGTGTCTGTGAATTGAGCTGTCAGAATCTGTAAATGGAGCTGTCTGGGTCTGTGAATGGAGCTGTCTGACTCTGTGAATGGAGCTGTCTCACTGTGAATGGAGCTGTTTGGGTCTGTGAATGGAGCTATCTGTGTCTGTGAATGAGCTGTCTGGGTCTGTGAATGGAGCTGTCTGGGTCTGTGAATGGAGCTGTCTGAGTCTGAGAATGGAGCAGTTTTGGTCTGTGAATGGAGCTATCTGTGTCTGTGAATGAGCTGTCTGGGTCTGTGAATGGAGCTGTCTGGGTCTGTGAATGGAGCTGTCTGGGTCTGTGAATGGAGCTGCGAGAGTCTGTAAATGTAGCTGTCTGTGTCTGTGAATTGAGCTGTCAGAGTCTGTAAATGGAGCTGTCTGGGTCTGTAAATGGAGCTGTTTGGGTCTGTGAATGGAGCTGTCTGTGTCTGTTAATGGAGCTGCCAGTGTCTGTAAATGGAGCTGACTCGGTCTGTGAATGGAGCTGTCTGGGTCTGTGAAAGAAGCTGTATGGGTCTGTGAAATGAGCTTTCTGGGTCTGTGAGTGGAGCTGTCTGGGTCTGTGAATGGAGCTGTGTGCCTCTTTGAATTGTGAAGTCAGGGTCTGTGAATTGAGCTGACTGAGTCTATGAAATGAGTTGTCTGGGTCTGTGAATGGAGCTGCATGGGTCTGTGAATGGAGCTATCTGTGTCTGTGAAATGCGTTGTCTCGGTCAGTGAATGGAGATGTCTGGGTCTGTGCATTGAGCTGTCTGAGTCTGTGAATGGAGCTGTCTCGGTCTGTGAATGGAGATGTCTGTGTCTGTGAAATGAGCTGTCTGAATCTGTGAAATGAGTTGTCTGCGTCTGTGAAGAGAAATGTCTGGGTATGTGAAATGAACTTTCTGTGTTTGTGAAATGAGCTGTCTTGGTTTTTGAAATCAGCTTTCCATGTCTGTGAATGGAGCTGTCTGGGTCTGTGAAATGAGCTGTCTGGGTCTGTGAATGGAGCTGTCCGGATCTGTGAATGGAGCTGTCTCGGTCTGTGAAGTGAGCTGTCTGGGACAGTCAAATGAGCTTTCTGAGTCTGTGGAACGATCTGTCTTGGCCTGTGAATGGTGCTGTCTGGGTCTGTGAAATGATCTATCTGGGTCTGTGAATAGAACTGTCTGGGTCTTTTAATGGAGCTGTCTGAGTCTGTGAATAGAACTGCCTGGGTCTGTGAATGGAGCTGTCTGGGTCTGTGATTGGAACTGTCTGGGTCGGTGAATGGAGCTGTCTGTGTCTGTGAAATGAGCTGTCTGGGTCTGAGAATGGAGTTGTCTGGGTCTGTGAATAGAGCTGTCTGAGTCTGTGAATGGAGCTGTTTCGGTCTGTGAATGGAGCTCTCTGGGTCTGTGAATGGAGCTGTCTGGGTCTGTGTCATGAGCTTTCTGAGTCTTTGAAGTGAGCCGTCTGAGTCTGTGAATGGAGCTGCCTGGGTCTGTGAAAGGAGTTGTCTGGGTCTGTGAATGGTGCTGTCTGGGTTTGTCAAATGAGCTCTCTGGGTCTGTGAATGGAGCTGTCTGGGTTTGTGAAATGAGCTCTCTGGGTCTGTGAATGGTGCTGTCTGGGTCTGTGAAAGGAGCTGTCTGAGTCTGTGAATGGAGCTGTCTGGGTCTGTGAATGGAGCTGTTTGGGTCTGTGAATGGAGCTGTCTGGGTCTGTGAATGGAGCTGTCTGGGTCTGTGAATGGAGATGTCTGTGTCTGTGAATGGGGCTGTCTGAGTAATTGAATGGAGCTGTCTGAGTAATTGAATGGAGCTGTCTGAGTCTGTGAATGGAGCTGTCTGGGTCTGTGAATGGAGCTGTCTGAGTCTGTGAATGGAGCTGTCTCACTGTGAATGGAGCTGTTTGGGTCTGTGAATGGAGCTATCTGTGTCTGTGAATGAGCTGTCTGGGTCTGTGAATGGAGCTGTCTGGGTCTGTGAATGGAGCTGTCTGAGTCTGAGAATGGAGCAGTTTTGGTCTGTGAATGGAGCTATCTGTGTCTGTGAATGAGCTGTCTGGGTCTGTGAATGGAGCTGTCTGGGTCTGTGAATGGAGCTGTCTGGGTCTGTGAATGGAGCTGCGAGAGTCTGTAAATGTAGCTGTCTGTGTCTGTGAATTGAGCTGTCAGAGTCTGTAAATGGAGCTGTCTGGGTCTGTAAATGGAGCTGTTTGGGTCTGTGAATGGAGCTGTCTGTGTCTGTTAATGGAGCTGCCAGTGTCTGTAAATGGAGCTGACTCGGTCTGTGAATGGAGCTGTCTGGGTCTGTGAAAGAAGCTGTATGGGTCTGTGAAATGAGCTTTCTGGGTCTGTGAGTGGAGCTGTCTGGGTCTGTGAATGGAGCTGTGTGCCTCTTTGAATTGTGAAGTCAGGGTCTGTGAATTGAGCTGACTGAGTCTATGAAATGAGTTGTCTGGGTCTGTGAATGGAGCTGCATGGGTCTGTGAATGGAGCTATCTGTGTCTGTGAAATGCGTTGTCTCGGTCAGTGAATGGAGATGTCTGGGTCTGTGCATTGAGCTGTCTGAGTCTGTGAATGGAGCTGTCTCGGTCTGTGAATGGAGATGTCTGTGTCTGTGAAATGAGCTGTCTGAATCTGTGAAATGAGTTGTCTGCGTCTGTGAAGAGAAATGTCTGGGTATGTGAAATGAACTTTCTGTGTTTGTGAAATGAGCTGTCTTGGTTTTTGAAATCAGCTTTCCATGTCTGTGAATGGAGCTGTCTGGGTCTGTGAAATGAGCTGTCTGGGTCTGTGAATGGAGCTGTCCGGATCTGTGAATGGAGCTGTCTCGGTCTGTGAAGTGAGCTGTCTGGGACAGTCAAATGAGCTTTCTGAGTCTGTGGAACGATCTGTCTTGGCCTGTGAATGGTGCTGTCTGGGTCTGTGAAATGATCTATCTGGGTCTGTGAATAGAACTGTCTGGGTCTTTTAATGGAGCTGTCTGAGTCTGTGAATAGAACTGCCTGGGTCTGTGAATGGAGCTGTCTGGGTCTGTGATTGGAACTGTCTGGGTCGGTGAATGGAGCTGTCTGTGTCTGTGAAATGAGCTGTCTGGGTCTGAGAATGGAGTTGTCTGGGTCTGTGAATAGAGCTGTCTGAGTCTGTGAATGGAGCTGTTTCGGTCTGTGAATGGAGCTCTCTGGGTCTGTGAATGGAGCTGTCTGGGTCTGTGTCATGAGCTTTCTGAGTCTTTGAAGTGAGCCGTCTGAGTCTGTGAATGGAGCTGCCTGGGTCTGTGAAAGGAGTTGTCTGGGTCTGTGAATGGTGCTGTCTGGGTTTGTCAAATGAGCTCTCTGGGTCTGTGAATGGAGCTGTCTGGGTTTGTGAAATGAGCTCTCTGGGTCTGTGAATGGTGCTGTCTGGGTCTGTGAAAGGAGCTGTCTGAGTCTGTGAATGGAGCTGTCTGGGTCTGTGAATGGAGCTGTTTGGGTCTGTGAATGGAGCTGTCTGGGTCTGTGAATGGAGCTGTCTGGGTCTGTGAATGGAGATGTCTGTGTCTGTGAATGGGGCTGTCTGAGTAATTGAATGGAGCTGTCTGAGTAATTGAATGGAGCTGTCTGAGTCTGTGAATGGAGCTGTCTGGGTCTGTGAATGGAGCTGTCTGGGTCGGTGAAATGAGCTGTCTGAATCAGAGAATGAATCTAACAACAGAAAACGCTGGAAAACTCTGCAGGCACAATCCGTGGAGAGAGAAACAGAGTAAACGTTTCAGGTCGAAGACCTTTCGTCAATGGAGCTGTCTGGGTCTGTAAATGGAACTGTCTTGATCGATGAAATGAGCTGTCTGTGTCTTTGAATGGAGCTGTCTGGATCTGTGAAATGTGCTCTATGGGTCTGTGAAATCAGCTGTCTGGTTCTGTGAATGAATCTGTCTGAGTTTGTGAATGGAGCTGTCTGGGTCTGTGAATGGAGCTGTCTGTGTCTGTGAATTGAGCTGTCAGAGTCTGTAAATGCAGTTGTCTGGGTCTGTGAATGGAGCTGTCTGTGTCTGTGAATTGAGCTGTCAGAATCTGTAAATGGAGCTGTCTGGGTCTGTGAATGGAGCTGTCTGACTCTGTGAATGGAGCTGTCTCACTGTGAATGGAGCTGTTTGGGTCTGTGAATGGAGCTATCTGTGTCTGTGAATGAGCTGTCTGGGTCTGTGAATGGAGCTGTCTGGGTCTGTGAATGGAGCTGTCTGAGTCTGAGAATGGAGCAGTTTTGGTCTGTGAATGGAGCTATCTGTGTCTGTGAATGAGCTGTCTGGGTCTGTGAATGGAGCTGTCTGGGTCTGTGAATGGAGCTGTCTGGGTCTGTGAATGGAGCTGCGAGAGTCTGTAAATGTAGCTGTCTGTGTCTGTGAATTGAGCTGTCAGAGTCTGTAAATGGAGCTGTCTGGGTCTGTAAATGGAGCTGTTTGGGTCTGTGAATGGAGCTGTCTGTGTCTGTTAATGGAGCTGCCAGTGTCTGTAAATGGAGCTGACTCGGTCTGTGAATGGAGCTGTCTGGGTCTGTGAAAGAAGCTGTATGGGTCTGTGAAATGAGCTTTCTGGGTCTGTGAGTGGAGCTGTCTGGGTCTGTGAATGGAGCTGTGTGCCTCTTTGAATTGTGAAGTCAGGGTCTGTGAATTGAGCTGACTGAGTCTATGAAATGAGTTGTCTGGGTCTGTGAATGGAGCTGCATGGGTCTGTGAATGGAGCTATCTGTGTCTGTGAAATGCGTTGTCTCGGTCAGTGAATGGAGATGTCTGGGTCTGTGCATTGAGCTGTCTGAGTCTGTGAATGGAGCTGTCTCGGTCTGTGAATGGAGATGTCTGTGTCTGTGAAATGAGCTGTCTGAATCTGTGAAATGAGTTGTCTGCGTCTGTGAAGAGAAATGTCTGGGTATGTGAAATGAACTTTCTGTGTTTGTGAAATGAGCTGTCTTGGTTTTTGAAATCAGCTTTCCATGTCTGTGAATGGAGCTGTCTGGGTCTGTGAAATGAGCTGTCTGGGTCTGTGAATGGAGCTGTCCGGATCTGTGAATGGAGCTGTCTCGGTCTGTGAAGTGAGCTGTCTGGGACAGTCAAATGAGCTTTCTGAGTCTGTGGAACGATCTGTCTTGGCCTGTGAATGGTGCTGTCTGGGTCTGTGAAATGATCTATCTGGGTCTGTGAATAGAACTGTCTGGGTCTTTTAATGGAGCTGTCTGAGTCTGTGAATAGAACTGCCTGGGTCTGTGAATGGAGCTGTCTGGGTCTGTGATTGGAACTGTCTGGGTCGGTGAATGGAGCTGTCTGTGTCTGTGAAATGAGCTGTCTGGGTCTGAGAATGGAGTTGTCTGGGTCTGTGAATAGAGCTGTCTGAGTCTGTGAATGGAGCTGTTTCGGTCTGTGAATGGAGCTCTCTGGGTCTGTGAATGGAGCTGTCTGGGTCTGTGTCATGAGCTTTCTGAGTCTTTGAAGTGAGCCGTCTGAGTCTGTGAATGGAGCTGCCTGGGTCTGTGAAAGGAGTTGTCTGGGTCTGTGAATGGTGCTGTCTGGGTTTGTCAAATGAGCTGTCTGAGTCTGTGAATGGAGCTGTCTGGGTTTGTGAAATGAGCTGTCTGAGTCTGTGGATGGTGCTGTCTGGGTTTGTGAAATGAGCTCTCTGGGTCTGTGAATGGTGCTGTCTGGGTCTGTGAAAGGAGCTGTCTGAGTCTGTGAATGGAGCTGTCTGGGTCTGTGAATGGAGCTGTTTGGGTCTGTGAATGGAGCTGTCTGGGTCTGTGAATGGAGCTGTCTGGGTCTGTGAATGGAGATGTCTGTGTCTGTGAATGGGGCTGTCTGAGTAATTGAATGGAGCTGTCTGGGTCTGTGAATGGAGCTGTCTGAGTCTGTGAATGGAGCTGTCTGGGTCTGTGAATGGAGCTGTCTGGGTCGGTGAAATGAGCTGTCTGAATCAGAGAATGAATCTAACAACAGAAAACGCTGGAAAACTCTGCAGGCACAATCCGTGGAGAGAGAAACAGAGTAAACGTTTCAGGTCGAAGACCTTTCGTCAATGGAGCTGTCTGGGTCTGTAAATGGAACTGTCTTGATCGATGAAATGAGCTGTCTGTGTCTTTGAATGGAGCTGTCTGGATCTGTGAAATGTGCTCTATGGGTCTGTGAAATCAGCTGTCTGGTTCTGTGAATGAATCTGTCTGAGTTTGTGAATGGAGCTGTCTGGGTCTGTGAATGGAGCTGTCTGTGTCTGTGAATTGAGCTGTCAGAGTCTGTAAATGCAGTTGTCTGGGTCTGTGAATGGAGCTGTCTGTGTCTGTGAATTGAGCTGTCAGAATCTGTAAATGGAGCTGTCTGGGTCTGTGAATGGAGCTGTCTGACTCTGTGAATGGAGCTGTCTCACTGTGAATGGAGCTGTTTGGGTCTGTGAATGGAGCTATCTGTGTCTGTGAATGAGCTGTCTGGGTCTGTGAATGGAGCTGTCTGGGTCTGTGAATGGAGCTGTCTGAGTCTGAGAATGGAGCAGTTTTGGTCTGTGAATGGAGCTATCTGTGTCTGTGAATGAGCTGTCTGGGTCTGTGAATGGAGCTGTCTGGGTCTGTGAATGGAGCTGTCTGGGTCTGTGAATGGAGCTGCGAGAGTCTGTAAATGTAGCTGTCTGTGTCTGTGAATTGAGCTGTCAGAGTCTGTAAATGGAGCTGTCTGGGTCTGTAAATGGAGCTGTTTGGGTCTGTGAATGGAGCTGTCTGTGTCTGTTAATGGAGCTGCCAGTGTCTGTAAATGGAGCTGACTCGGTCTGTGAATGGAGCTGTCTGGGTCTGTGAAAGAAGCTGTATGGGTCTGTGAAATGAGCTTTCTGGGTCTGTGAGTGGAGCTGTCTGGGTCTGTGAATGGAGCTGTGTGCCTCTTTGAATTGTGAAGTCAGGGTCTGTGAATTGAGCTGACTGAGTCTATGAAATGAGTTGTCTGGGTCTGTGAATGGAGCTGCATGGGTCTGTGAATGGAGCTATCTGTGTCTGTGAAATGCGTTGTCTCGGTCAGTGAATGGAGATGTCTGGGTCTGTGCATTGAGCTGTCTGAGTCTGTGAATGGAGCTGTCTCGGTCTGTGAATGGAGATGTCTGTGTCTGTGAAATGAGCTGTCTGAATCTGTGAAATGAGTTGTCTGCGTCTGTGAAGAGAAATGTCTGGGTATGTGAAATGAACTTTCTGTGTTTGTGAAATGAGCTGTCTTGGTTTTTGAAATCAGCTTTCCATGTCTGTGAATGGAGCTGTCTGGGTCTGTGAAATGAGCTGTCTGGGTCTGTGAATGGAGCTGTCCGGATCTGTGAATGGAGCTGTCTCGGTCTGTGAAGTGAGCTGTCTGGGACAGTCAAATGAGCTTTCTGAGTCTGTGGAACGATCTGTCTTGGCCTGTGAATGGTGCTGTCTGGGTCTGTGAAATGATCTATCTGGGTCTGTGAATAGAACTGTCTGGGTCTTTTAATGGAGCTGTCTGAGTCTGTGAATAGAACTGCCTGGGTCTGTGAATGGAGCTGTCTGGGTCTGTGATTGGAACTGTCTGGGTCGGTGAATGGAGCTGTCTGTGTCTGTGAAATGAGCTGTCTGGGTCTGAGAATGGAGTTGTCTGGGTCTGTGAATAGAGCTGTCTGAGTCTGTGAATGGAGCTGTTTCGGTCTGTGAATGGAGCTCTCTGGGTCTGTGAATGGAGCTGTCTGGGTCTGTGTCATGAGCTTTCTGAGTCTTTGAAGTGAGCCGTCTGAGTCTGTGAATGGAGCTGCCTGGGTCTGTGAAAGGAGTTGTCTGGGTCTGTGAATGGTGCTGTCTGGGTTTGTCAAATGAGCTGTCTGAGTCTGTGAATGGAGCTGTCTGGGTTTGTGAAATGAGCTGTCTGAGTCTGTGGATGGTGCTGTCTGGGTTTGTGAAATGAGCTCTCTGGGTCTGTGAATGGTGCTGTCTGGGTCTGTGAAAGGAGCTGTCTGAGTCTGTGAATGGAGCTGTCTGGGTCTGTGAATGGAGCTGTTTGGGTCTGTGAATGGAGCTGTCTGGGTCTGTGAATGGAGCTGTCTGGGTCTGTGAATGGAGATGTCTGTGTCTGTGAATGGGGCTGTCTGAGTAATTGAATGGAGCTGTCTGGGTCTGTGAATGGAGCTGTCTGAGTCTGTGAATGGAGCTGTCTGGGTCTGTGAATGGAGCTGTCTGGGTCGGTGAAATGAGCTGTCTGAATCAGAGAATGAATCTAACAACAGAAAACGCTGGAAAACTCTGCAGGCACAATCCGTGGAGAGAGAAACAGAGTAAACGTTTCAGGTCGAAGACCTTTCGTCAATGGAGCTGTCTGGGTCTGTAAATGGAACTGTCTTGATCGATTAAATGAGCTGACTGTGTCTTTGAATGGAGCTGTCTGGATCTGTGAAATGTGCTCTATGGGTCTGTGAAATCAGCTGTCTGGTTCTGTGAATGAATCTGTCTGAGTTTGTGAATGGAGCTGTCTGGGTCTGTGAATGGAGCTGTCTGTGTCTGTGAATTGAGCTGTCAGAGTCTGTAAATGCAGTTGTCTGGGTCTGTGAATGGAGCTGTCTGTGTCTGTGAATTGAGCTGTCAGAGTCTGTAAATGGAGCTGTCTGGGTCTGTGAATGGAGCTGTCTGACTCTGTGAATGGAGCTGTCTCACTGTGAATGGAGCTGTTTGGGTCTGTGAATGGAGCTATCTGTGTCTGTGAATGAGCTGTCTGGGTCTGTGAATGGAGCTGTCTGGGTCTGTGAATGGAGCTGTCTGAGTCTGAGAATGGAGCAGTTTTGGTCTGTGAATGGAGCTATCTGTGTCTGTGAATGAGCTGTCTGGGTCTGTGAATGGAGCTGTCTGGGTCTGTGAATGGAGCTGTCTGGGTCTGTGAATGGAGCTGCGAGAGTCTGTAAATGTAGCTGTCTGTGTCTGTGAATTGAGCTGTCAGAGTCTGTAAATGGAGCTGTCTGGGTCTGTAAATGGAGCTGTTTGGGTCTGTGAATGGAGCTGTCTGTGTCTGTTAATGGAGCTGCCAGTGTCTGTAAATGGAGCTGACTCGGTCTGTGAATGGAGCTGTCTGGGTCTGTGAAAGAAGCTGTATGGGTCTGTGAAATGAGCTTTCTGGGTCTGTGAGTGGAGCTGTCTGGGTCTGTGAATGGAGCTGTGTGCCTCTTTGAATTGTGAAGTCAGGGTCTGTGAATTGAGCTGACTGAGTCTATGAAATGAGTTGTCTGGGTCTGTGAATGGAGCTGCATGGGTCTGTGAATGGAGCTATCTGTGTCTGTGAAATGCGTTGTCTCGGTCAGTGAATGGAGATGTCTGGGTCTGTGCATTGAGCTGTCTGAGTCTGTGAATGGAGCTGTCTCGGTCTGTGAATGGAGATGTCTGTGTCTGTGAAATGAGCTGTCTGAATCTGTGAAATGAGTTGTCTGCGTCTGTGAAGAGAAATGTCTGGGTATGTGAAATGAACTTTCTGTGTTTGTGAAATGAGCTGTCTTGGTTTTTGAAATCAGCTTTCCATGTCTGTGAATGGAGCTGTCTGGGTCTGTGAAATGAGCTGTCTGGGTCTGTGAATGGAGCTGTCCGGATCTGTGAATGGAGCTGTCTCGGTCTGTGAAGTGAGCTGTCTGGGACAGTCAAATGAGCTTTCTGAGTCTGTGGAACGATCTGTCTTGGCCTGTGAATGGTGCTGTCTGGGTCTGTGAAATGATCTATCTGGGTCTGTGAATAGAACTGTCTGGGTCTTTTAATGGAGCTGTCTGAGTCTGTGAATAGAACTGCCTGGGTCTGTGAATGGAGCTGTCTGGGTCTGTGATTGGAACTGTCTGGGTCGGTGAATGGAGCTGTCTGTGTCTGTGAAATGAGCTGTCTGGGTCTGAGAATGGAGTTGTCTGGGTCTGTGAATAGAGCTGTCTGAGTCTGTGAATGGAGCTGTTTCGGTCTGTGAATGGAGCTCTCTGGGTCTGTGAATGGAGCTGTCTGGGTCTGTGTCATGAGCTTTCTGAGTCTTTGAAGTGAGCCGTCTGAGTCTGTGAATGGAGCTGCCTGGGTCTGTGAAAGGAGTTGTCTGGGTCTGTGAATGGTGCTGTCTGGGTTTGTCAAATGAGCTGTCTGAGTCTGTGAATGGAGCTGTCTGGGTTTGTGAAATGAGCTGTCTGAGTCTGTGGATGGTGCTGTCTGGGTTTGTGAAATGAGCTCTCTGGGTCTGTGAATGGTGCTGTCTGGGTCTGTGAAAGGAGCTGTCTGAGTCTGTGAATGGAGCTGTCTGGGTCTGTGAATGGAGCTGTTTGGGTCTGTGAATGGAGCTGTCTGGGTCTGTGAATGGAGCTGTCTGGGTCTGTGAATGGAGATGTCTGTGTCTGTGAATGGGGCTGTCTGAGTAATTGAATGGAGCTGTCTGGGTCTGTGAATGGAGCTGTCTGAGTCTGTGAATGGAGCTGTCTGGGTCTGTGAATGGAGCTGTCTGGGTCGGTGAAATGAGCTGTCTGAATCAGAGAATGAATCTAACAACAGAAAACGCTGGAAAACTCTGCAGGCACAATCCGTGGAGAGAGAAACAGAGTAAACGTTTCAGGTCGAAGACCTTTCGTCAATGGAGCTGTCTGGGTCTGTAAATGGAACTGTCTTGATCGATTAAATGAGCTGACTGTGTCTTTGAATGGAGCTGTCTGGATCTGTGAAATGTGCTCTATGGGTCTGTGAAATCAGCTGTCTGGTTCTGTGAATGAATCTGTCTGAGTTTGTGAATGGAGCTGTCTGGGTCTGTGAATGGAGCTGTCTGTGTCTGTGAATTGAGCTGTCAGAGTCTGTAAATGCAGTTGTCTGGGTCTGTGAATGGAGCTGTCTGTGTCTGTGAATTGAGCTGTCAGAGTCTGTAAATGGAGCTGTCTGGGTCTGTGAATGGAGCTGTCTGACTCTGTGAATGGAGCTGTCTCACTGTGAATGGAGCTGTTTGGGTCTGTGAATGGAGCTATCTGTGTCTGTGAATGAGCTGTCTGGGTCTGTGAATGGAGCTGTCTGGGTCTGTGAATGGAGCTGTCTGAGTCTGAGAATGGAGCAGTTTTGGTCTGTGAATGGAGCTATCTGTGTCTGTGAATGAGCTGTCTGGGTCTGTGAATGGAGCTGTCTGGGTCTGTGAATGGAGCTGTCTGGGTCTGTGAATGGAGCTGCGAGAGTCTGTAAATGTAGCTGTCTGTGTCTGTGAATTGAGCTGTCAGAGTCTGTAAATGGAGCTGTCTGGGTCTGTAAATGGAGCTGTTTGGGTCTGTGAATGGAGCTGTCTGTGTCTGTTAATGGAGCTGCCAGTGTCTGTAAATGGAGCTGACTCGGTCTGTGAATGGAGCTGTCTGGGTCTGTGAAAGAAGCTGTATGGGTCTGTGAAATGAGCTTTCTGGGTCTGTGAGTGGAGCTGTCTGGGTCTGTGAATGGAGCTGTGTGCCTCTTTGAATTGTGAAGTCAGGGTCTGTGAATTGAGCTGACTGAGTCTATGAAATGAGTTGTCTGGGTCTGTGAATGGAGCTGCATGGGTCTGTGAATGGAGCTATCTGTGTCTGTGAAATGCGTTGTCTCGGTCAGTGAATGGAGATGTCTGGGTCTGTGCATTGAGCTGTCTGAGTCTGTGAATGGAGCTGTCTCGGTCTGTGAATGGAGATGTCTGTGTCTGTGAAATGAGCTGTCTGAATCTGTGAAATGAGTTGTCTGCGTCTGTGAAGAGAAATGTCTGGGTATGTGAAATGAACTTTCTGTGTTTGTGAAATGAGCTGTCTTGGTTTTTGAAATCAGCTTTCCATGTCTGTGAATGGAGCTGTCTGGGTCTGTGAAATGAGCTGTCTGGGTCTGTGAATGGAGCTGTCCGGATCTGTGAATGGAGCTGTCTCGGTCTGTGAAGTGAGCTGTCTGGGACAGTCAAATGAGCTTTCTGAGTCTGTGGAACGATCTGTCTTGGCCTGTGAATGGTGCTGTCTGGGTCTGTGAAATGATCTATCTGGGTCTGTGAATAGAACTGTCTGGGTCTTTTAATGGAGCTGTCTGAGTCTGTGAATAGAACTGCCTGGGTCTGTGAATGGAGCTGTCTGGGTCTGTGATTGGAACTGTCTGGGTCGGTGAATGGAGCTGTCTGTGTCTGTGAAATGAGCTGTCTGGGTCTGAGAATGGAGTTGTCTGGGTCTGTGAATAGAGCTGTCTGAGTCTGTGAATGGAGCTGTTTCGGTCTGTGAATGGAGCTCTCTGGGTCTGTGAATGGAGCTGTCTGGGTCTGTGTCATGAGCTTTCTGAGTCTTTGAAGTGAGCCGTCTGAGTCTGTGAATGGAGCTGCCTGGGTCTGTGAAAGGAGTTGTCTGGGTCTGTGAATGGTGCTGTCTGGGTTTGTCAAATGAGCTGTCTGAGTCTGTGAATGGAGCTGTCTGGGTTTGTGAAATGAGCTGTCTGAGTCTGTGGATGGTGCTGTCTGGGTTTGTGAAATGAGCTCTCTGGGTCTGTGAATGGTGCTGTCTGGGTCTGTGAAAGGAGCTGTCTGAGTCTGTGAATGGAGCTGTCTGGATCTGTGAATGGAGCTGTCTGTGTCTGTGAATGGAGCTGTCTGGGTCTGTGAATGGAGCTGTTTGGGTCTGTGAATGGAGCTGTCTGGGTCTGTGAATGGAGCTGTCTGGGTCTGTGAATGGAGATGTCTGTGTCTGTGAATGGAGCTGTCTGGATCTGTGAATGGAGCTGTCTGTGTCTGTGAATGGAGCTGTCTGGGTCTGTGAATGGAGCTGTTTGGGTCTGTGAATGGAGCTGCCTTGGCCTGTGAATGTCGCTGTCTGTGACTGTGAATGGAGTTTTCTGAGTCTGTGAAGTGAATTGTCTGGTTCTGTGAATGGAGCTTTCTGGATCTGTGAATGGGGATGTCTGGGTCTGTGAATGGAGCTATCGGAATCTGTGGAATGAGTTGTCTGTGTCTGTGAATGGAGGTGTCTCGGTCTGTGAAATGAACTTTCTGTTTTTGTGAAATGAGCTGTCTGGGTTTGTGAAATGAGCTTTCTGAGTCTGTGAATGAAGCTGTCTGGGTCGGTGAAATGAGCTTTCTGAGTCGGTGAATGGAGCTGTCTGGGTCTGTGAATGGAGCTGTCTGGGTCTGTGTATTTAGCTGACTGAGTCTCTGAAATGTGTTGTCTGTGACTGTGAATGGAGACGTCTAGGTCTGTGAAATGTACTTTCTGTGTTTGTGAAATAAGCTGTCTGGGTTTTGAAATCAGCTTTCCATGTCTGTGAATGTTTCTGTCTGTTTCTGTGATTGGAGCTGTCTGTGTCAGTGAATGGATCTGTCTGGATCTGAGAATGGAGCTGTCAAGGTCTCTGAAATGAACTTCCCGAATTTGTGAAATGAGTTGTCTGTGTTTTTGAAATGAGCATTTTGGGAAGATTAACATGGGAAGGGAATACAAAATGAATGGTAGGACCCTAGGAAGGAGAGAGGTTCAGAGGGACCCTGTTGTGCATGTACATAGATCCCTGAAGGCAGCAGGACAGGTAGATAAGGTGGTTAAAAAGGCCTATGGGATACTTGCCTTCATTCGCCGAGGCATAGAATACAAGCGCAGGGAGGTTACGACGGAGCTGTACAAAACGCTAGTCAGGCCACAGCTGGAATACTGTGTGCAGTTCTGGTCACCACACTATAGGAGGGATGTGATTGCACTTGAAAGGGTGCAGAGGAGATTCACCAGGATGTTACCTGGGCTGGAGCGCTTCAGCTATGAAGAGAAACTGGACAGGCTGGGGTTGTTTTCCTTAGTGCAGAGAAGGCTCAGGGGGGAACCTCATTGTGGTGTACAAAATTATGAGGGACATTGATAGGGTAGATAGAAAAGAACTGTTCCCCTTAGTAGAGGGGTCAATAACCAGGGGGCATAGTTTCAATGCAAGGGGCAGAAGGTTTAGAGGGGATTTGAGGAAAAACTTTTTCACCCAGAGGGTGGTTGGAATCTGGAACTCACTGCCTGAAAGGGTGGTAGAGGCAGGAACCCTCACAACATTCAAGAAGCATTTAGATGAGCACTTGAAATGCCATAGCATACAAGGCTACGGACCAAGTGCTGGAAAATGGGATTGGAATAGATGGGGCTTCATGGCCGGCGCGGACACGATGGGCCAAAGGGCCTCTTTCTGTGCTGTATAAATCTATGACTCTGTGACTATGACTATGACCTTCTCCCCAGGAATATTTGGTACCCAATCCTTCCCTTTTTTGAGCATGTCTCCATTATCATCACGACAACATATTGCCATGTGGCTACTTGCGCCTGCAGCTCACCAACCTTATTAACCACACTTCATGCATTTACCCACATGCACTGTAAACCTGTCTTGTATTCTCTTAGTCTGACCCCACATAGTACCTTATTCTTTATTACTCTTGTGTTATCCGTCTCTCCCAATCCTTTGTGCACCTTATTTCTCCTTTCTAATGCTACAGCCTGGTGCCCACCCACTGCCTAAATTAGTTTAAAACCTCCCCAACACTACGAGCAACCCACCCCCATCCCCGTCGAGGCCATTGGTTTCGGCCCTGTTGAGGTGCAAACTTTCCGGCCTGTACATTTCCGAGAACCGGTCCCAATGTCCCAGGCATCTAAAGCACTCCCTAATGCACCGTCTCTGCAGCCACTCATTCATCTGCTGTATCCTCCTATTTCTATACTCACCAGCACAGGCACCGGGAGTAATCCGAACATTACTACCTTTGAGGTCCTGTTTTTAATCTCTTTCCTAGCGCCCTAAAATCTGCCTGCAGGTCTTCATCCCTCTTTCTACATATGTCATTGGTACCGATAAACTAATTTGTCAAGGGGATGGGGAAAAGGGCTGTAGTCCAGGAGCCAGTGGTGAGTGTAGGGAGGTACTGAGGAGGGTATCAAGGTCGCAGGAATGTACCGGCAGACAGGAAGATGGCTTGAAGTGTGATTACTTCAATGCAAGGAGCATCCGGAATAAGGTAGGAGAACTGGAAGCGTGGATTGGTACTTGGGAGTACGATGTGGTGGCCATTACGGAGACATGGTTAAAACAGGGACAGGAATGGTTGTTGGAAGTTCCGGGGTATAGATGTTTCAGTAAGAGTAGGGAAGGTGGTAAGAAAGGTGGAGGAGTAGCATTGTTAATCAAGGATAGTTTAACGGCGGCAGAAAGGCAGTTCGAGGGGGATCTGCCGTCTGAGGTAATATGGGCTGAAGTTAGAAATAGGAAAGGAGCGGTCACGTTGTTAGGAGTTTTCTACAGGCCCCCAAATAGTAATAGAGATGTGGAGGAAGAAATTGCAAAGCAGATTATGAATAGGTGTGGAGGTCACAGAGTAGTTGTCATGGGTGTCTTCAACTTTCCAAATATTGATTGGAACCTTTATAGGTCAAACAGTTCGGATGGGATAGTTTTTGCACAGTGTGTGCAGGAGGGTTTCCTGACACAATATGTGGATAGGCCGACAAGAGGTGGGGCCACATTGGATTTGGTACTGGGTAATGAACCGGGCCAAGTGTTTGATTTGTATGTGGGAGAGCACTTTGGAGATAGCAACCACAATTCGGTGACTTTCACTATTGCAATGGAGAGGGATAGGGCCATACGGCAGGGCAGGGTTTATAATTGGGGGAGGGGTAATTATGATGCGATTAGGCAAGAATTAGGGAGCATAAGATGGGAACAGAAACTATCAGGGTAAGGCACAAACGAAAAGTGGAGCTTTTTCATGGAGCAATTACTGCGTGTCCTTGATAGGTATGTCCCTGTCAGGCAGGGAGGAAATGGCCGAGTGAGAGAACCATGGTTCACAAAAGAGGTTGAATGTCTAGTCAAGAGGAAAAAGGAAGCGTATGTAAGGATGAGAAAACAAGGTTCAGTTGGGTCGATTGAGGGGTACAAGGTAGCAAGGAATGAGCTAAAAAAAAGAGCTTAGGAGAGCTAGGAGGGGGCATGAGAAGTCCTTGGCGGGTCGGATCAAGAAAAACCCCAAGGCTTTTTACTCTTACGTGAGAAATAAAAGAATGACCAGGGTGAGGGTAGGGCCGGTCAAGGACAGTAGTGGGAACTTGTGCATGGAGTCAGAAGAGATAGGAGAGGTGATGAATGAATACTTTTCGTCAGTGTTCACCGAGGAGAGGGGCCATGTTTTTGAGGATGAGAGTGTGATAAAGGTGGATAGGCTGGAGGAGGTAGTTGTTCTGAGGGAAGATGTTTTAGCAATTTTGAAGAACCTGAGGGTCGATAAGTCCCCTGGGCCAGATGGGATATATCCTAGGATTCTTTGGGAGGCAAGGGAGGAGATTGCAGAGCCTTTGGCTTTGATCTTTGGGTCCTCACTGTCCACGGGGATGGTGCCAGAGGACTGGAGAGTGGCGAATGTTGTTCCTCTCTTCAAGAAAGGAAATAGGAATGACCCTGGTAATTATAGGCCGGTTAGTCTTACTTCGGTGGTTGGTAAGATAATGGAAAAGGTCCTGAGGGATAGGATTTATGACCATTTGGAAAGAGGCAACTTAATCAGGGATAGTCAACACGGATTCGTGAAGGGTATGTCTTGCCTAACAAATTTGATTGAATTCTTTGAGGAGGTAACTAAGTGTGTAGATGAAGGTAGAGCAGTTGATGTCGTATACATGGATTTTAGTAAGGCATTTGATAATGTTCCCCATGGTCGGCTCATGAAGAAAGTAAGGAGTTGTGGGATAGAGGGAAATTTGGCCGATTGGATAAGTAACTGGCTATCTCATAGAATTGAGAGGTCGCACAACACCAGGTTATAGTCCAACAGTTTTATTTGAAATCACAAGCTTTCGGAGCTATCGATTGCCCCTTCCTCAGGTGAAGTAAATTAGATACAGAATCGCCAAAGCATATATAGATAGAGAACAAAGCATGTGTACCTTACAATTGCAGACCACTAAATTAAATCATCCTGACTATCTGCCGAGGTGTGATAAAGTTAATCATGTCAGCCAGGAAGGTACCACATCAAAGACAGAGCAAGATACAACTGAGACAATGAGGTGTAGTCGCAGGGGTTCTAATGTGTCAAAAGCTGCCGTCTGTATGTAAAACGAAAAGCTTTAAAATGTTTACTTTTTTACTGGGAAAATTTTTACTTTTTTACTGGGAATCACATCTGTGAACAAGCCAACGACGACTCGAGTCCGGATCACGTCATGTATCGTGACATAAACCCAAGATCCCGGTTGAGACCGTCTTCATGAGTGCGGAACTTGGCTATCAGTTTCTGCTCTATGATTTTGCGTTGTCGTGTGTTTCTAAGGTTGCCTTGGAGAACGCTTACCCGCAGATCCGAGGCTGAATGTCCTTGACTGCTGAAGTGTTCCCCGCCTGGGAGGTAACAATCCTGCCTGGCGATTGTTGCGCGGTGCTCGTTCATACGTTGTCTCAGTGTCTGCATGGTCTCGCCGATGTACCATGCCGCGGTGCATTCTTTCCTGCAACGTATGAGGTAGACAACGTTGGCCGAGTCACATGAGTATGTACCATGTACCTGGTGGTTAGTGTCCTCACGTGTGATGGTGGTATCTGTGTTGATGATCTGGCATGTCTTGCAGAGTTTGCCTTGGCAGGGTTGTGTGGTGTCGTGGTCGCTGTTATCCTGAAAGCTGGGTAATTTGCTGCGAACGATGGTACTTCTGAGGTTAGGCGGCTGTTTGAAGGCAAGTAGTGGAGGTGTGGGGATGGCCTTAGCGAGGTGTTTGTCGTCATCGATGACATGTTGAAGGCTGCGAAGAACATGGCGTAGTTTCTCCGCTCCGGGGAAGTACTGGACGACGTAGGGTACCCTGTTGGTTGTGTCCCGTGTTTGCCTTCTGAGGAGGTCTATGCGATTTTTCGCTGTGGCCCGTCGGAACTGTCGATCGATGAGTCGAGCGTCATATCCCGTTCTTACGAGGGCGTTTTTCAGCGTCCGTAGGTGTCCATCGCGTTCCTCCTCGTCTGAGCAGATCCTGTGTATTCGCAGGGCTTGTCCATAGGGGATGGCTTCTTTAACATGGTTAGGGTTAAGCTGGAGAAGTGGAGCATCGTGAGGTTGTCCGTGGGCTTGCGGTAGAGTGAAGTGCTGAGGTGTCCGTCTTTGATGGAGATTCGTGTGTCCAGGAATGAAACCGATTCTGAGGAGTAGTCCATGGTGAGTTTGATGGTGGGATGGAACTTGTTTATGTTATCGTGTAGTCTTTTCAGTGATCCTTCGTCATGGGTCCAAAGGAAGAAAATGTCGTCGATGTATCTGGTGTACAGCGTTGGCTGGAGGTCCTGTGCAGCGAAGAAGTCTTGCTCGAACTTGTGCATGAAGATGTTGGCGTATTGGGGTGCGAATTTGGTCCCCATGGCTGTTCCGTGTGTTTGGGTAAAAGAATGGTTGTCGAAGGTGAAGACATTGTGGTCAAGGATGAAGCGGATGAGTTGTAGGATGGCGTCTGGAGATTGGCTGTTGTTGATGTTGAGTACTGAGGCTGTTGCAGCGATGCCGTCATCGTGGGGGATACTGGTGTAGAGTGCCGATACGTCCATCGTGGCAAGGAGTGTTCCTGGTTCAACTGGTCCGTGGGTGCTGAGTTTCTTTAAGAAGTCTGTAGTGTCGCGACAGAAGCTGGGGGTTCCCTGTACGATGGGTTTCAGAATGCCCTCGACGTATCCAGAGAGGTTCTCACACAGGGTTCCATTGCCTGATACGATAGGACGTCCGGGTGTGTTGGCTTTGTGTATCTTTGGGAGGCAGTAGAAGTCTCCCACGCGGGGAGTACGTGGGATGAGAGCGCGTAGGATGTTTTGAAGGTCTGGATCGAAGGTCTTGATCAGTCTATTGAGTTGGCGGGTGTGTTCTTTGGTCGGATCTGCGGGTAGCTGTCTGTAGTGTTCCTGGTTGTCCAGTTGTCGGTATGCTTCTTTACAATAGTCCGTTCTGTTCTGTATGACGATGGCTCCTCCTTTGTCCGCTGGTTTGATGACAATGTTGCGGTTGGTCTTGAGAGCGTGGATGGCGTTGCGTTGTGCTCGGGTGACATTCTGGACTGTCTTGTGAGTGCGGCTGATGAATCTGGCGTTGATGCATCTCCTGACAGCTTGAGCATACATGTCAAGCTTGGGGCAGCGACCCTCCGGAGGGGTCCAGTTTGACTCTTTTTTCTTCGGTTGCTGCACTGCGAGTCCCTCTGTCTGCTGTTCTGGATCATTGATTGTCTCATTGGGTTTGTTGCTGACATCTTGGGATTTGTGGAAGTATTCCCGGAGCCTCATTCTCCTGATGAATTCCTCCGTGTCTGCCGCGAGACCGATGGGGTCCATTTTGGTGGTTGGGCAGAACTTGAGCCCTAGGGCGAGAACTTCGATTTCGTCTGGTTGAAGGGTATGGTCGGACAAGTTGACGATGGACTTCCCTGTGGTTGCAGCCGTGGTACCGGGGGAGGCTTGGTTGCTGCTGGTGGTGATGCCGAGTTTCTCAAGCTTCCTGTTCTTGATGCGCATGTAGGCAGCGTAGTTCCGTTGCCTCGTCTGTTTGGTGGTGTCTCGTAACTGGTCTGCTGTGTCCTGAGCACAGGCTGAGAGCATGGACTCTATCTTGGTTTCGAGGTTGTGGCGTTTGCTGTAGAGCTGGTGTATGAGATGGTTGAGGAGTGTGCGAGAGGTACGACGGCAGAGTCTCTCAGCGTAGTCTGTGTTGTATGTCGACTTGAGTGGGTTCGTGATCTGTAGTCCTTTCGGGATCTTGTCTGCTTTCTTGCATCTCTGTAGATACTTGATGTCGGTGTCAATATGCGCGATCTTCTTGGCGATTCTCTCCACTTTGAGCCGGCAGTTTGTGGTGTCGATAGTGGTCATGATGCGGAGATGCCGGTGTTGGACTGGGGTGGACAAAATTGAGAGGTCGCACAACACCAGGTTATAGTCCAACAGTTTTATTTGAAATCACAAGCTTTCGGAGCTATCGATTGCCCCTTGCTCAGGTGAAGTAAATTAGATACAGAATCACCAAAGCATATATAGATAGAGAACAAAGCATGTGTACCTTACAATTGCAGACCACTAAATTAAATCATCCAGACTATCTGCCGAGGTGTGATAAAGTTAATCAAGTCAGCCAGGAAGGTACCACATCAAAGACATAGCAAGATACAACTGAGACAATGAGGTGTAGTCGCAGGGGTTCTAACGTGTCAAAAGCTGCCGTCTGTATGTAAAACGAAAAGCTTTAAAAATTTTACTTTTTTACTGGGAAAATTTTTACTTTTTTACTGGGAATCACATCTGTGAACAAGCCAACGACGACTCGAGTCCGGATCACGTCATGTATCGTGACATAAACCCAAGATCCCGGTTGAGACCGTCTTCATGAGTGCGGAACTTGGCTATCAGTTTCTGCTCGATGATTTTGCGTTGTCCATATCTCATAGAAGGCAGAGGGTGGTGGTGGATGGAAAATTTTCGCACTGGAGACCAGTTACCAGCGGTGTGCCACAGGGGTCGGTGCTGGGTCCTCTGCTGTTTGTGATTTTTATCAATGACTTGGAGGAGGGGACTGAAGGGTGGATCAGTAAATTTGCTGATGACACCAAGATTGGTGGAGTAGTGGATGAGGTGGAGGGCTGTTGTAGGCTGCAAAGAGACATTGATAGGATGCAGAGCTGGGCCGAAAAATGGCAGATTGAATTTAACCCTGATAAGTGCGAGGTGATTCATTTTGGTAGGGCAAATTTGAATAAGGATTACAGGGTCAACGGCAGGGTTCTGAGGAACGTGGAGGAACAGAGGGATCTGGGGGTTCATACCCACAGATCTCTGAATGTTGCCACTCAAGTGGATAGAGCAGTAAAGAAGGCTTATAGTGTGTTAGCGTTTATTAACAAGGGGTTTGAGTTTAAGAACCGTGAAGTTATGCTACAACTGTACAGGACCTTGGTGAGACCACATTTGGAATATTGTGTGCAGTTCTGGTCACCTCACTATAGGAAGGATGTGGAAGCATTGGAAAGAGTGCAAAGGAGATTTACCAGGATGCTGCCTGGATTGGGGGGGAGGTCTTATGAGGAAAGATTGAGGGAGTTGGGGCTTTTCTCTTTAGAGCGGAGGAGGATGAGAGGCGACTTAATAGAGGTTTATAAGATGATGAGGGGGATAGATAGAGTGGATGTTCAGAGACTATTTCCTCGGGTAGAGGCAGCTGTTACAAGGGGGCATAACTATAAGGTGCATGGGGGGAGATATAGAAGGGATGTCCGAGGTAGATTCTTTACTCAGAGAGTGGTTGGGGTGTGGAATGGACTGCCTGCTGTGATAGTGGAGTCGGACACTTTAGGAACTTTCAAGCGGTTATTGGATAAGCACATGGAGCACACCAGAATGATAGGGAGTGTGATAGCTTGATCTTGGTTTCGGACAATGCTCGGCACAACATCGAGGGCCGAAGGGCCTGTACTGTGCTGTAATTTTCTATGTTCTATGTTCTATATGGACCACGACCTCTGGCTGTTCAGCCTCCCCCCTCAGAATGTTCTTCAGCTGCTCAGTGACATTCTTGACCCTGGAACCAGGGAGGCAACATACCATCCTGGATTCACGTCTGCGGCCGCAGAAACGCTTGTCTATTCCCCTAACTATTGAATCCCCTGTCAGTATTGCTTTCCTGAACTTTCTCCCCCCACCCGCCCCGCCCCCCACTGTAGAGCTGATCCACCCGTGGTGCTCTGGACCTGGCTCTGGCTGCACTCGCCAGATGAACCATAACCCTCTCCAGTATTCTGAACTGAATACCGGTTAGAGAGTGAAATGCACTGAAGGGCTCCTGCACTACCTGCCTGGTCCACCTTGTCTGTCTGGCGGTCACCCATTCCCTCTCTGTCTGCACACTCTTAAACTGCGGGGTGACCACCTCCTGAAACGTGCTGTCCACGAAGCTCTCAGCCTCACGGATCCACCGCATTGACGCCAGTTGCTGTTCAAGCTCCGAAACCTGGAGTTCGAGCTCCTCCAGCTGACGACACTTCCTGCACATGTGATTGTCCAGATCACAGGAAGTGGACTGGAGTTCCCACGTGTGACAAGATGTGTATTCCACGGGAATGAGGTGCCCTGCCATGACTTTATTTAATACATCATCATTAACTTAACAGAAATAAACTCCATACTTTTGAATATATATTTAGAATTCGCATTGTTAACCTGTTCAAATAATCTGTACAATCAGTTCTTGTTAGCCTGGTAACGACCTCATGGTTTCTGGCAAGTGAGATCACATGCACTGTGAGTTTGTGGGAACAGGAGATTACAGGACTTTGAACCAGAGAGTTTGTGGGCGGGACTGGCTACTAGTTTGAGGGGCTGAATTAGATTGAGGGGTTGTATTTGTTTGAGGGGCTGTTTTAGTTTCAGGTACTGTATTAGTTTGAGGGGCTGTATTAGTTTGAGGGACTGTATTAGTTTGAGGGGCTGTATTAGTTTGAGGGTCTGTATTAGTTTCAGGAGCTGCATTTGTTTGAGGGGCTATATTAGTTTGAGGGGCTGTATTAGTTTGAGGTACTGTATTAGTTTGAGGGGCTGATTTAGTTTGAGGCACTGTATTAGTTTGAGGGGCTGTATTAGTTTGAAGGTCTGTATTAGTTTTAGGAGCTGTATTAGTTTGAGGTACTATATTAGTTTGAGGGGCTGTATTAGTTTGAGGGGCTGTATTAGTTTGAGGGGCTGTATTAGATTGAGGAGCTGTATTAGTTTGAGGGTCTGTATTAGTTTGAGGGACTGTATTAGTTTGAGGGGCTGTATTAGTTTGAGGGTCTGTATTAGTTTCAGGAGCTGCATTTGTTTGAGGGGCTATATTAGTTTGAGGGGCTGTATTAGTTTGAGGTACTGTATTAGTTTGAGGGGCTGATTTAGTTTGAGGCACTGTATTAGTTTGAGGGGCTGTATTAGTTTGAAGGTCTGTATTAGTTTTAGGAGCTGTATTAGTTTGAGGTACTATATTAGTTTGAGGGGCTGTATTAGTTTGAGGGGCTGTATTAGTTTGAGGGGCTGTATTAGATTGAGGAGCTGTATTAGTTTGAGGGTCTGTATTAGTTTGAGGTACTGTATTAGTTTGAGGGGCTGTATTAGTTTGAGGTACTGCATTAGTTTGAGGTATTGTATTAGTTTGAGGGTCTGTATTAGTTTGAGGTACTGTATTAGTTTGAGGTACTTTATTAGTTTGAGGTCCTGTATTAGTTTGAGGTACTGTATTAGTTTGAGGTACTGTATTAATTTGAGGGGCTGTATTAGTTTGTGGTACTGTATTAGTTTGAGGATCCATCGACACAAATTCCCCACTTTCATTGTTTCACTAAATGGCCACAGTTAAGGCGGACAGCCCCATCCCAGAGTGGAGCAGAGCAGCCCTGAGAGGACACTCTAACTTTTGGAATTTAATTACTGAATGGCCACAGCAGAGTGAAGGACTTCACCGAAACAATATGAGTTCTAGAGATGGGTCTGGTGGTGTTTGCAACAACAACCCCATTGCTGGGAGAATACAGCTGGCAATTGTTATTAGTTAATTCATGTGACCAGAATTCTCCGGTCTTTGGGGTTTTCAATCTCAATCTCAGCACTAAATATATTCCATCACAGCAGGGAATTAACTCGGCTGTCGTCATCTGTATGTTCCAATGTTTTTTTTTTAACTGTATTTTCAGCGATGTTGCAACCTCAATGTCCCCGTGGATATCCCGCAGGGTATAAATGAAAGGCTCTGGGAATGTCCCGCCTCAGAGTTTAATTCAGAGAGATTGCCTGCAGCACGAAGGGACACATCGCTTCACACAGAAAATGTTAAACACATATGACAGTGTGGAGAAAATATACTACATGATCATTGCCGTCATTGGTGTTCCTGGTAAGTGATTATAACCATTGAAGTTGTGTAAATCTGTGTGTGAGCTGGTGTCTGGTTTTGCTCTGTGACTGATAATGTTACATCCTGATCTAGTGGTCACCGTTATACAGAGACCCGATCAGTGATAACATTTCGTTTAGTCAAATGCCCTGAATTACTGCTGAGATTTTCTTCCATTTCCTCAACTAAAAGTAAATTCTGTTTGTAACTCACGGGCTCGCTATGTTAAGAAGTTATTGCCTTTATTGTAATATTGTGCACTGTTGAATTAGACCTCAGTGTAAGCAACTCTCTGAGAGAAGGTATTAGCGGAAGGGAGTGTCACTGTAGAACTACTGAGTGTGGGTCACTAACTGAAGTGGAACACCTCATGCCAGTGGCCATGTATTACTGGGAGTATCTGTCACTGTAGAACTACTGAGTGTGGGTCACTAACTGAAGTGGAACACCTCATGCCAGTGGCCATGTATTACTGGGAGTATCTGTCACTGTAGAACTACTGAGTGTGGGTCACTAACTAGAGTGGAACACCTGACCCCAGTGGCCATGTATTACTGGGAGTATCTGTCACTGTATAACTACTGAGTGTGGGTCACTAACCGGAGTGGAACACCTGACCCCAGTGGCCATGTATTACTGGGAGTATCTGTCACTGTATAACTACTGAGTGTGGGTCACTAACCGGAGTGGAACACCTGACCCCAGTGGCCATGTATTACTGGGAGTATCTGTCACTGTAGAACTGTACTGAGTGTGGGTCACTAACCGGAGTGGAACACCTGACCCCAGTGGCCATGTATTACTGGGAGTATCTGTCACTGTAGAACTGTACTGAGTGTGGGTCACTAACCGGAGTGGAACACCTGACCCCAGTGGCCATGTATTACTGGGAGTATCTGTCACGGTAGAACTACAGCGTGTGGGTCACTAACCGGAGTGGAACACCTGACCCCAGTGGCCATGTATTACTGGGAGTATCTGTCACTGTAGAACTGTACTGAGTGTGGGTCACCAACTGAAGTGGAACACCTGACCCCAGTGGCCATGTATTACTGGGAGTATCTGTCACTGTAGAACTGTACTGAGTGTGCGTCACTAACCGGAGTGGAACACCTGACCCCAGTGGCCATGTATTACTGGGAGTATCTGTCACTGTAGAACTGTACTGAGTGTGCGTCACTAACCGGAGTGGGACAAGTCGCTTCCTATATGAAATTATTGTTTTAGATTACTGATCTCTCCCCTTCATGGAGCTGCATTCGTGTTTTCCCAATGTAATCAATGGCAAAGGGGAAGATTTTTGCTGTTGTTTGAAGAAGTTTGGTTATAAGCATATGAGGCGCTGCAGCGAAGGTTCACGAGATTGATTCCTGGGATGACAGGGCAGTCCTATGATGAGAAATTGTGTAGAATGGGACTATAGTCTCTGCAGTTTAGAAGAATGAGAGGTGATCTCATTGAAACATACAAGATTCTGAAGGGGATTGCCAGGGTTAGATGATGAAAGGTTGTTTCCCCTGGCTGGAGTGTCTAGAACTAGGCGGCATAGTCTCAGGATAAGGGGTCGGCCATTTAAGACTGAGATGAGAAGTGTATTCTTCACTCAGAGGGTTGTGAATCTTTGGAATTCTCTGCCCAGAGGCCTGTGAATGCTGAGCCTTTGAGTGTATTCAAGACTGTGATAGATGGATTTTTGGCCTCGGGGAATCAAGGCATATGGAGATCGGGCAGGAAAGTGCTATTGAGGTCGATGATCAGCTATGATCTTATTGAATGGTGGAGCTGGTTCGAGGGGCCGTATGGCCTACTCCTGCTCCTATTTCTGATATTCTAATGTTCATATATATGTTGAAATGTATAGATAATGCTTTGTTTCCTACTGAACTGCACCAACAGAAACAGATGTTAACTAATTACAGACAGGTAAACAACAGGACAGCAGAGTTACAGTATTCAAATCCTCTCTATAATGAATTATTGTTAATCAATGTATAGTTATTGTAAACACTTTAATTGTTTTGGTGCTGATTAATCACCTTCCCCCAACACCGTCATGAGAATCTGTGGGTCATGAGTGCTGAATTTCATTATGTTACCGTTAGACGGGATGAATATTGGGCTGTGGTTATTGATTATTCCACTTCCGTAACTGATTGAGTTTTGACGCACCAGTTCATATCTCTGATTCAGAGTTTCTACACAGGTAACATAGGTTCATAGAGTCATAGAGTTATACAGCGCAGAAAGAGGCCCTTCGGCCCCTCGTGTCCGCGCCGGCCATCAAGCCCTGTCTATTCTAATCTCATTTTCCAGCACTTGTTCCGTAGTCTTGTATGCTATGGCGTTTCAAGAGCTCATCTAAATGCTTCTTGAATGTTGTGATGTTTTCGGCCTCTACCACCCTTTCAGACAGTAATTTGCAGATTCCAACCACCCTCTGGGTGAAAAAGTTCTCCTCAAATCCCCTCCAAACCTCCTGCCCCTTACATTGAAACTATGCCCCTTGGTTATTGACCCCTGTACTAAGGGGACTAGTTCCTTTCTATCTACCCTATCTATGCACCTCATAATTTTGTACACCTCAATCAGATCACTCTCTCAGCCTTCTCTGCTTCAAGGAAAACAACCCAAGCTTGTCCAGTCTCTCTTCATAGCTGAAGCGCTCCAGCCCAGGTAACATCCTGGTGAATCTCCTGTGCACCCTTTCCAATGCAATCACATCCTTCCTATAGTGCGGCGACCAGAACTGCATACAGTATTCCAGCTGTGGCCTAACTAGCGTTCTGTACAGCTCCATCATAACATCCATGCTCTTATATTTTATGCCTCGGCTAATGAAGGCAAGTATCCCATATGCCTTTGTATCCACCTTATCTAACTGTCCTGCTGCCTTCAGGGATCTATGTTCATGCACGTCAAGGTCCCGCTGATCCTCTGTCCTTCCTAGGGTCCTACCATTCATTGTGTAGTCCCTTTCCTTGTAAATCCTCCCAAAATGCATCACCTCATACTTTTCAGGGTTAAATTCCATTTGCCACTGTTCTGCCCATCTAACCAACCCGTCTATATCATCCTGTAGCCTGAGGCTTCCTTCCTCGCTATTTACCACTCCACCAATTTGCATATCATCTGCGAACTTACTGTTCATACCTCCTACATTCATATCTAAATCATGAATGTACACTACAAACAGCAAAGGACCAGCACCGACCCCTGCGATACACCACTGGACACAGGCTTCCAGTCACAAAAACAATCTTCCAACATCACCTTCTGCCTCCTGCCACTAAGCCAATTTTGGATCCAATGTGCCAAATTGCCCTGGATCCCATGAGCTCTTACCTTCTTGACCAGTCTCCCATGTGTGACCTTGTCAAAAGCCTTACTGAAGTCCATTTAGAATACAACATTTGCACTACCCTCATCCACACACCTAGTCACCCCCTCGATAAATTCAATCAAATTGGTTAGACATGATCTCCCCCTGACAAAGCCATGCTGACTATCCTTGATTAATCCTTGCCTCTCCAAGTGGAGACTAATTCTGTCCCTCAGAATGTTTTCCAATAATTTCTCTACCACTGATGTTAGGCTCACTGGCCTGTAATTATCTGTTTTATCCCTGCTACGCTTCTTGAGTAATGGTACTACGTTAGCTGTTCTCCAGTCCACTGGCACCTCCCCTGTGGCCAGAGAGGTTCTGAAAATTTGTGTCAGAGTCCCTGCAATCTCCTCCCTTGCCTCACACAGCAGCCTGGGATACATCTCGTCTGGGCCTGGGGATTTATCCACTTTTAAGCTCGCTAAAACCGCTAGTACCTCCTCCCTCTCAATACTAATTTGCTCAAGTATATCACAATCCCCCTGCCTGGTTTTTATGCCTATATCGTCCTTCACCATCGTGAACACAGATGCAAAATATTAATTTAAAACCTCACCTATATCTTCCAGCTCTGCACACAGATTGCCACTTTGGTCCCTAATGTGCGCTACTCTTTCCCTGGTTATCCTCTGGCCCTTAATATACTCATAATACATCTTGGGATTTTCCTATATTTTGCCCGCCAGTGTTTTTTCATGCCCCCTCTTCGCTCTCCTAATTTCTTTTTTAAATACCACCCTTCACTTTCTATACTCCTCTCGGGCTTCCAATCTTTTTAGTTCTTTGTATCTGCCAAAAGCCTCCCTTTTTTCCTAATCCATTCTTGTATATCCCTTGACACCCAGGATTCCCTGGGCTTGTTGGTCTCACCCTGGACCTTTACGGGAACATGTTGCCGTTGTACTCTCTCTATTTCCATTCTGAAAGACTCCCACTGCTCTGATGTGGATTGTCCTATCAATAGCTGATCCCAGTCCACTTTGGCCAGATGCTGATTTATCACATTAAAATCGGCCGTCCCACAATTTAGAAACTTTATTTCTGGTCCATCTTTTACCTTTTCCATGATTACCTCAAATCTCACCGAATTATGGTCACTGTCACCAAAATGCTCTCCTACTGACACTTCTACCACTTGCCTGGCTACATTCCCTAGAATTAGGTCCTGTACCGCCCCCTCTCTTGTAGGACTTTCTACATGCTGGCTCAAAAGCTCTCATGGATGCACTTGAAGAATTCCGCACCCTCTTAACCTTTTACAATCTGAATATCCAAGTTAACATTGGGGAAGTTGGAATCCCCTACTATTATTACCCTATTATTTCTACACTTCCCTGAGATTTGCCTACATATCTGTTCCTCTATCTCCCCCTGACTGTTTGGGGGCCTATAGTACACTCTCAACAAAGTGCTTGCCCCCTTTTTGTTTTTAAGTTCTACCCATATGGCCTCATAAGAGGAACCTGCTATGATATCATCCCTCCTTACAGCAGAAATTGAATCCTTGATTAATATTGCGACACCCCCTCCATTTTTACACCCCCTCTTTCTCGCCTGAAGATTCTATACCCCGGAATATTGAGCTGCCAGTCCTGCCCCTCCCTCAACCATGTCTCTGTGATAGCAACAATATCATACTCCCATGTGTTCATCAACACCTTCAATTCATCTGCCTTACTCGCTAGACACCTTGCATTAAAATAAATGCCTTTCAGCCTTGCCATACTCCCTTGTGCTGTTACATATTTGCTCTGCTTTCCAGGCTGACTTGTTTTTTCCTCTATATTTGGCTGTGCATCACCCCCTACTATAGCTCTACTCCGTATCCCATCCCCCTGCCAAGTTATTTTAACCACCCCCCCCCCACCCCCCACCCCCAACAGTACTAGCAAACCTCCCCGCAATGATGTTGGTCCCGTTCCGGTTCAGGTGCAACCCGTCCGACTTGTACAGATCCCACCTTCCCCAGAAGCAAACCCAGTGATCCAGGAACTAAAGCCCTCCCTCCTACACCAACTCTTTAGCCACGCATTCATCTGTTCTATCCTCCTATTGCTATACTCACTAGCACGTGGCACCGGGAGTAATCCAGAGATTACAAGCTTTCCGGTCCTGCTTTTTAATCTGCTACCTAGCTCCCTAAATTCTTGTTGCAGGACCTCATCCCTCTTCCTACCCATGTCGTTGGTACCAATGTGAACCACGACCTCTGACTGTTCGCCCTCCCCCTTCTGAATGCCCTGCAGCCATTCAGTGACATCCTTGACCCTGGCACCAATGAGGCAACATACCATCCTGGAGTCACGCCTGCGGCCATATAAACGTCTATCTGTTCCCCTTACGATAGAATCCCTCATCACTATTGCTCTCCCACTCTTTTTCCTCCCCTCCTGTGCAGCCAAGCCACTCGTAGTGCCACGGACTTGGCTCTTGCTGCATTTCCCTGAGAAACCATCTCCTCCAGCAGTATCCAAAACGGAAAATCTATTGGAGAGGATGGACCCAGGGGATTCCTTACACTACTTTCCTAGTGCTTTTCCTCTGTCTGGCGGTCACCCATTTCCTGTCTGCCTGTGCACTCTGTACCTGCGTTGTGACCACCTCGTTAAACGTGCTGTCCACGAAGATCTCAGCTACACGGATGCTCCACAGTGACTCCAGCCGCAGCTCCAGCTCCGAAACGCGGATTTCGAGTAGCCGCAGCTGGAGACACTTCCTGCACATGTGTTCGCCCTGGACACCGAAAGTGTCCCTAACTTCCCACATAGCACAGGAGGGGCACTCCACGCTGCCGAGATGCCCTGCCATGTCCTACCCTTAATTTACTCCCTTTACTTCCTTTAAATTAAATAATATCAAATGCACTAGGGACCTTACTTCCCTTTAAACACTACTTACTCTAAACTTTTACTTTAACGACTGGACTGTAGAAATACTCACCAGGTCCTACTTACCAATCAGCTCCTTCCCTGGTTGTGAAGTCAACTTAGCGGTTTCGCAGTTGTTGTTGATTGACTGCTCCCGCTCTCGGACTCTTTCCTTGGAGTAAATAAGAATCAATTCCCAACTCGCAGCACTCTGTTTAAACCGCACTGAAACCTACAACGATCTCCGACCTTAGCTCAGTGAGGTGAGTACCTGCGAGGAGGGACACGTATAACTGAAGAACATGCAAATCAGGTTTTCATAATACACAGATCAGGCCCGAGAGCAGTAAATAATAGCATTAATAAATGGATAATAATGTAATATATAGGGCAATGCTTCAATAAATAACACACTTCAATATCCGCAATGATTAAATGAACTGATGAATGTGATTAATTTGTACACAAGTTACGGAGAAGTCCTTAGAATTTACAGCACCAAACAGGCCATTCAGCCCTACTAGGTCATGCCATTGTTTATGCTCCACGGGAGCCTCCTCCTACCCCTCTACATCTAACCCTAACAGCAAAGCCTTCTACTGCTGTCTACCGCATGTACTTCTCTCGCTTCCCCTTCAATGTATCTCTACTATTCGCCTCAAGTACTCCAAGTTGTAGCGAGTTCCACATTCTAACCAATCTCTGAGTAAAAACATTTCTCCTCAATAATGTATTGGATTTATTAGTGACTATCTTTTATCGATAATCTCCAATTTTGCCCTCACGTCACAAGTATATACATCTACCCTTTGTTACCCCCTCAAATTTGAAAGGCCTCTGTTAGGCCACCGCTCAGCCTTCTCTTTTGTAAAGAAAGGAGCCCCAGCCCGTTCAATCTTTTCTGATGGTTATAATATCTCAGTTCTGGTGTCATCCTTGTAAAAATATTACACTTTCTCCAGAGCCTTAATATCCTTTATGTAATATGGAGATCAGAACTGCACACAGTTCGCTCACCGTGGTATAACCAAGGTTCTTTCTAAGTTTAAGCTAAACTCTTTGCCTTACGATTCCATTCTTTTAGAAATGAACCCCAGTGCTTTGTTTGCATGTTTATGGCCTTGTTAACATGCATTGCTACTTTAAATGATTAGTTAATCGGTACCCCTCTACCCCATTCCCACTCAGTTTTTCCATGAGTATTTGGGAACCTTATTCTTCCTACCAAAATGCAGTACCTCTCACTTAGCTATATTGAAATTAATTTGCCATTTAAACACCCTTTCTGCAAGTTTATGACTTTCTTCAGATATTGTGTTGCATTCTTCCTCTGTATTAACTGTACTCCCAATTTTGGATTCATCTGCAAATTTTGAATTTGTGCTTCTGCTTCCCGAATCAATATCGTTTATGTAAATGGTGAACAACAGGGGTCGCAACGCCGATCCTTGTGGAACATCACTTCTCACCATCCACCTATTGAGTAATTAGCTTTATCCACTATTCCCTATTTTCTGTTCTTGCAGCCATCTTGCTATCCATTCTGCTGCTTGTCTCCTAACTCCACTTGATCTGTGATTCAGTCTGTTATGTGGTAACTTATCGAATGGCTTTAAAACAATCAACGTATATTACATCTACTACATTACCTTATCTACTCGTTCTGGTACTTATTCAACGAATTCGCTAAGGTTACTCAAGCAAGACATTCCAAAGTGGGTACAGGAACAGAGGGACCTGGGGTACATGTACAAAAATCGTTGAAGGTGGCAGGGCAGGTTGAGAAAGCGTTTAAAAATGCTTACGGGAATCTGAGCTTTATAAATAGAGGCAAAGCAAGGAAGTTATGATGAACCTTTATAAAACATTGGCCCGGCCATAACTGGAGTATTGTGTCCAATTCTCGGCACCACACTTTCGGAAGGGGCATGAAGGCTTTAGAGAGGGTGCAGAAAAGATTCACAAGAATGGTTCCAGGGATGAGGGTCTTTGGTTATGTAGATATACCAATGAAGTTGGGGCTGGTCTCCTTAGAGCAGAGACGATTGAGAGGAGATTTGAGAGAGGTGATCAATATCATTAGTGGTCTAGACAGAGTAGACAAAGTAGATAGAGAGAAGCTGTTCCCATTGGTGGAACGGTCGAGAACCAGAAGACACAGGTTTTATTTGATCTGCTGAAGATCCAAAGGTGACATGAGGAAAAACTTTTCAAGGCAGTGAGTGGTTATGATCTGGAATGCACTGTTTAAAAGAATGGTGGAGGCAGATTCAATCGTGGCTTTCAAAAGGGAATGGGATAAGCACCTGAAGGAAAATAATTTCAGGGCTATGGCGAAAGGGCGGGGGATTGGAATTAGCTGCAGTGCATGTGCAGAGAGTGAGCACGGGCTCGACGGGCCGAATGGCCTCCTTCTGTGCAGTAACCATTCTGTGATTCCTTTTAAGAATACCTGCTGACTACTCGTTATTATATTTTGTGTTTCTAGATGTATTTCTGTAACATTTTTGAGTAAGGATTCCATTATCTTTCCTACCATCGAGGTTATGCTGACTGGTCTGTAGATCCTTGGAATTGTTCTATCTTCAATTTTAAACACAGGAATAACATTTAAATGGTGAATCACAGTGGCCTTCCCTTCCCTTCCTCGACTTCTCGATCTTCATTTCAGGGTCTAGGTCGTCCACAAATATCTACTATAATCCCACCAACTCCCACAGGAATCTTGAGTAGAATTCCTCCCACCCGGCTTCCTGCAAGGGCTCTATTCTATTCTCACAGTTTCTCCGCCACCGTTGCATATGTTCTGACGATGCCACCTTCCACACCAGTGCTTCTGAAATGTCTTCATATTTCCTCAGCCGAGTACTCACCTCCATTGTGAATGACAGGGCCCTCGACCGTGTCAACCCTGCATTGCTCCCATCACCCCTTGCCGTGCCTGCTAGAACACATATAGGGCTCCCCTTGTCCTCAGCTTCAACGGCACCAGCCTTCACATTCAACAGATCATCATCTGCCATTTCCGTCATGTCCAGCTACGGCCACCAACAAATATATCTTCTGCTTCCCTCCCGTTCACCTGCCCTCGTGACACCCTGGTCCACTCTTCTGTCACACCTAACAACTGCTCCCCTTCCCCGGCACCTTCCTATGCAAGCGCAGGAGATTCAACAGCTGCCCTTTCCACTCTTTCCTCCCACCAGCAAGGTCCCAAAAATTCCATCCACGTGAAAGACTAATTGACTTGTACTTCTTCCAATTAATATATCATATTCGCTGCCCACGACCCAGTCTCCTGTACATTGGGTGGACTAAATGCAGATTGAGTAATTGCTTTGCTGAACGCCTCCGTTCAGTCCGCAAGTGCGATCCTGAGTTTCATGTCATTTGCCACTTTCATTCTACATCCCACTCCCACTTTGAACTCTCTGTTCTCGGCCTCCTGCACTGTTCCCCTTTTAATATCAATGAGGAACAGCACCGTATCATTAGGTTAGGTATTTTATTGCCTTCTGGACTCAAAACGAAGTTTAAAAACTTCAGATCATAACCTCCGCTCCCGTTCTCTCGGACTACATGTGCTGGTAATGGAGGATGGCTCGACCAGAGCCATTGGGAGTGGAGGAGGTTTGGGCTGGGGCTTTGTGGTGGCGATCCCGGCACACGGCCAGCGGGCTGGTCCAAACACCTGGGATCTACCCAACTTTCTCTGCCACATGTGCCCTACTACCCCTCCCCCTTGTTATTCTGCTGTAACCATTTACACCTCCTCCAAACCCATCTTCTGTTTATTTAATTGTCCCATTCGCCTTGCACCATCATCCCTTTAGTCATTGAATCACTCCTACCCTCCAGCCAATCGCAGACTTTGTTCTTTCCTTATGCAAACGCACTTTTCTCTGACTCTATCATTGCTTTAATACTGTTAATCTCTGATATCTTCCAGTTCTGATGAAAGATCATCGACCTGAAATGTTAACTCTGTTTCTCTCTGCACAGATGCTGCCTGACCGGCTGAGTGTTTTCAGCATTGTCTTTTTTACTAAATTAAAGCCAGTATTAAGTCAAAGGAGGAAGCTTATAACGTTGCCAGAAAAAGCGGTCAGCCTGAGGATTGGGATCTTTTTAGAAATTAGCAAAGGGGGACCAAGAAATTGATAAAGAAAGGGAAAATGGAATATGAGCAAAAACTATCGAAAAATATAATAACGGATTGTAAAAGCTTCTGTGAAGAGGAAAAGACTGGTGAAGGTAAATGTAGGACCTTTACATTCAGAGACGGGAGAATTTATAATGGGGAATGAGGAAATGGCAGGGAAATTAAATGAATACTTTGTTTCTGTCTTCACCGAGGAAGACACAAAAAACCTCCCAGGAATACGAGAAAACCAAGAATGTGGTGAGAATGAGGAACTTAAAGAAAATATTTTTAGTAAAAAAAACCGTGCTAGCAAAATTAATGGGAATAAATGTCGATAAATCTCAAGGTCGGGGTGACCTACATCCTAGGGTTTTGAAAGAGGTGGCCATTGGGATAGTGGTCGCATTGGTTGTCATCTCCCAAAATTCTATAGCTTCTGGAACGGTTCCTGCAGATTGGAGGATAGCAAATGTAACCCCGCTAATTAAGAAAGGAGGGAGAGAGAAAACGGGGAACTACAGACCTGCTAGTCTCACATCAGGAATTGGGAAATGTTGGAACCTATTATAAAGGATGCAATAACTGGGCACTTAGAAACTAATAGTAAGATTGGACAGAGTCAACATGGATTTATGAAAGGGAAGGCCTGTTTGACAAACCTATTGGAGTTCTCTGAGGATGTAACTAGTGGAGTAGACAAAGGGGAACCGTTAGATGTCGGTGTATTTGGATTTTGAGAAGGCCTTCGATAAGGTCCCAGACAAGAGGTTGGTGAACAAAATTAGAGCACATGGAATTGGGGGTAATATACTAGCATAGATTGAGAATTGGTTAATTGACAGAAAACAGAGGGTAGGGATAAAAGTTTTTTTTTCAGGATGGCAAGCTGTGTAGGGTACCTCAAGGATCGGAGCTTGTGCCGAAGCTATTTACAATCTATATCAATGATTTGGATGAGGGGATAAATGTAATTAAAAAATTTGCTGATGACATAAAGCTAGGTGGCAGTGTCAGTTGCGTAATGGATGGGAAAAGAATTCAAGGGGATCTCGACAGGCTCAGTGAGTGGGCGAGAACATGGCAGATGGATTATAATGTGTATAAATGTGAAGTTATCCACTTTGGTAGAATAAACAGTAAGGCAGACTATTTCCTAATTGATGCAAGATTGGGGAATGCAGATGCTCAGAGGGACATAGGTGTCCTTGTTCCTGAGTCACTGAATGTGAATGTGCAGGTGCAGCAAGCCATTAGGAAGGCCAATGCAATGCTGGCCTTCATTAAAAGAGGATTTGAGTACAGCAGTGAAGAAGTCTTACTCCAATTATGTAGAGCCTTGGTGAGACCACACCTGGAGTACTGTGTACAATTTTGGTCTCCTTACCTCAGGAAGGATATACCTGCCATAGAGGGAGTGCAACGAAGGTTCATGAGATTGATTCCTGGGATGGCGGGACTGTCTTATGAGAAGAGATTGAGTAAACTAGGCCTGCATTCTCTTGAATTTAGAAGAAAGAGTGGGGATCTCACTGAAGCATACAAAATTATTACAGGGCTTGATAGGATGGATTCTGGGAGAATGTTTCCCTTGGCTGGGGAGTCTAGAACCACGGGCTACAGCCTCAGAATAATGGGTAGGCCATTCCGGACTGAAATGAGAAGACATTTCTTCACACAGAGGGTGGGGAATCTTTGGAATTCTTACCCCAGAGTGCTGTGGAGGCTCAGTCATTGGATATATTCAAAACAGAAATCGATACATTTCTGACTAGTAAGGGCATCAAGGGATATGGTGCTAGGGCCGGTGAATGTAGTTGAGGCAGAAGATCAGCTATGATCTCATTGAATGACGGAGCTGGCTCGATGGGCCGAATGGCCGACTCATGCTCCTATTTCTTATGTTCTTATGTTCTTATCAGATTTACAGCAGTCCCAGTATTTTGCATTTGCTCATATATTTCCGCCTGGATATTAACAGAGGCGGATTATGTACGATGGCCGGAGCTGAATGCGGAATATCAGACTATAAAACCTGGAAGTCCAGGTATTCCCGGACGTCGGGGTGTCTTAACTCCACAGCGTGCGTCCTTTGTCCTTGACTGGTTCCCCAGCCCGTAAGTCAGCCTGATTGACAGTCGGGCTTCCAGTCGGACTGGGTGAGGGGACTCCGGAGCAGCACCAGGTAGGTCCAAAGGATGAAACTGGGTTCAATGGAGTGTCTGATCCTGCGGTGTGTCCGATCACGAACTCGGGGTTTGACCGGTCCCGGGGGGTTTGACCGGTCCCGGGGGTGTCCAATCCCGAGTCTTGGGGATGTCCAAACCGGACACCAAGTTTCTATCCATGGGGGGCCGTTGGGCAATGCGTAGATCTTGCGGGGTGGGGGGTGGGGGGGGGGGGTCGGGGGGTGAGTGGTGAAATCAATCCCGAGTCCCAGGAAGCCCGGCCAGCCGTAGTTAAACCTATAAAACCCGTTAAATCAGAGGCTGCCCGCCTCATTAAAATATTTTAATTGCCAACCCGCCTCCTGGGAGCGGTTCGCTGCCCGCACCCTGCCCCGTCTCCGTTAAACTCGGAAGCGGGCGTGTTGGAGGCGGGTTGGGGTCGGGAGGATATTGTTAAATTTTCACCTCTGACCCGACCCCAACCCGCCGGTTTTTGGGATGTTAAAATCCAGCCCTTTCTGTCTGTGCTCAGACACGGAGAATGTGTGATCAGTAATTTCCAGTCTCTTTTCCCTTCTGTGTTTTACAGTGAATTTGCTGGCGATTGTGATCCTGTCCCGGGAAAAGTGCGGACTCTCCACCTGCACCACTCGCTACCTGGTGGCCATGGCAGCGGCGGATCTCCTGGTCATTGTCACTGAGGTCATACTGAGGAAGATCTATTATTATTATTTCCCAGTGAGTTTCCTGGACATCTACCCTGTGTGTAGTGTTCTCACTGTCCTGGGCCTTGCAGCCACAGACTGTTCTGTCTGGTTCACCGTCACTTTCACCTTTGATCGATTTGTGGCCATTTGTTGTCAGAAGCTGAAAAGTAAATATTGCACCGGGAAAACTGCGGCTGTGGTTCTGGCAACAACCGGCATTCTGCTCTGTTTAAAAAACGTTCCCTTCTACTTTATAATTCAACCCGTGGAGATAATCGACAATGTGCCGTGGTTCTGTTTCGCAATCCCGAGCTTTTATACTGAGCCGGGATGGTTGGGATTTACTTGGTTTGTTATAGTTTTAACCCCATTCCTCCCATTCGCTGTAATTCTGTTGCTCAACGCTCTGACAGTCAGACACATTTTAGTGGCCAATCGGGTCCGTAAGGGACTGAGGGGTGAGAGCAAGGGAGAGAATGGCAGAGATCCAGAGATGGAGAGCAGAAGGAAGTCTATGATTTTACTCTTCACCATATCCGGCAGCTTCATAATGCTGTGGCTGGTCTATGTTATAAATTTCTTGTATTATAACATTACAGGAACAAATCCCCTTTATTACACTGGTTCTTTATTTATCTTTCAACAAGTCGGATATATGCTGCGGAATTTAAGTTGCTGCACAAACACATTTATTTATGGGGTGACCCAGTCTAAGTTCAGAGAGCAGGTGAAGAACGCGGTGAAATATCCGCTTACCTCAATTATTCAATTCATTAATAATCAGAAATAACTGAGCACAGCCCAGAGGCGGCTCCCAGTGTTTCCAGCCCAGGAATGTAAGATTCAGCCCCAGACTGCCATCTACTGAGTTACACCAGCAATCGCTGGAGATCTGAAGATACAGCCAGCGGCGGGGCGAGCACTGTGTTTAGGACTCGGAGCTGTTTCTGACTGACATTTCTCATATTGTCTTTTGGACAGGACCACTAGTTTGCTGCTTTCACTCTGAGCTCTTCTGTAAAGTGTCCCTTCAGCGACTGAGGGCAGCAATTCATTCGCAGCTTCCAGAGTAAGAGCCTGGTCAATAGGTAGGCAGACAGAGCGGACCTGCAGTTCAGAGGATTAGATTACCTGGAATATACAGCACACAAACAGGACATTCGGCCCAATCAGTCTGTGCTGGTGTTTATCCTCCACATCAGTCTCCTCTCATTGCATCTACCTCATCTCAGTCTCTCAGAATATCTTTCTATTCCCCTTTCTTGCATTTACTGGTTTAGTTTCATTCTGAAATAATCTAAATTATTTTCCTCAAGCACTTCCTGTGGTAGTAACATAGAAGATAGGAGCAGGAGTAGGGCATTCGGCCTCTCGAGCCTGCTCCGCATTTGGTGAGATCATGGCTGATCATCCAAACTCAGTACCCAGTACCTGCCTTCTCCCCATATCCCTTGATACCTTTAGCTTTAAGAAATATATCTAACTCATTATTGAATATATTTAATGAATTGGCCTCAACTACCTTCTGTGGTAGCGAATTCCACAGGTTCACCACTCTCTGGGTGAAGAAATTCCTCCTCATTTCTGTCCTAAATGGCTTACCCCTTATCCTCAGATTATGACCCCTGGTTCTGGACTCTCCAACCATCGGGAACATTCTTCCTGCATCTAGTTTGTCCAGACCTGTCAGAATTTTATATGTTTCGATGAGATCCCCTCTCATTCTTCTATACTCCAGCGACTTTAAGCCCGATCGACCCAATCTCTCCTCATATGTCATTCCTGCCATCCCAGGTATCAGCCTTGTGAATGTTAGCTGAACTCCTTCCATGGCAAGAACATCCTTCCTCAGATAAGGCGTCCAAAACTGCACACAGTACTCAAGGTGTGGTCTCACCAAGGCCCTGTACAACTGCAGCAGGACATCCCTGTTCCTATACTCAAACCCTTTCGCTATGAAGGCCAACATACCATTTGCCGCCTGCACCGCCTGCTGCACCTGCATGCTTACTTTCAGCGACTGGTGCACAAGGACACCCAGTTCTCGTTGCATTTCCCCTTCTCCCAATCTATTGCAATCAGATAATAGGCTGCCTTTCTGTTTTTGACACCAAAGTGGATAACCTCGCACTTATCCACATTATATTGCATCTGCCACGCTTCTGCCCACTCACCCAAACTGTACAAATCATCCTGGAGTTTCTCGGTATCCTCCTCGCAGCACACAATCCCACCCAGCTTTGTGTCATCTGCAAACTTGGACATATTACATTTAGTTCCCTTATCTAGACCATTAATGTATATTATGAATATCTGGTGTCCAAGGACCGATCTCTACGGTACCCCACTAGTCACTGCTTGCCACTCAGAAAAATACCCATTAATTCCTACTCTCTGCTTTCTGTCCGCCAACCAGTTCTCTATCCAAGTCAAAACCTTGCCCCCAATCCCATGTGCCTTAACTTTACACGCTAATCTCTTATGCGGGACCTTATCGAAAGCCTTTTGAAAGTCCAAATACACCACCTCTACTGGTTCTCCCCTATCTATTTTCTCAGTTACATCCTCAAAAAACTCCAGTAGATTAGTCAAGCGCGATTTACCTTTTGTAAATCCATGTTGACTTTGTCCGATCCTGTCACTGTTTTTCAAGTGCTCAGCTATTACATCCTTTATAATGGATTAGCATTTTCCCTAATACCGATGTCAGGCTTACCGGTCTGTAATTCTCCGCTTTCTCTCTACCACCTTTTTTGAATAGTGGGGTAACATTAGCTACCCTCCAATCCATGGGTACAGTTCCAGATTCCATCGAATGTAGTGAGGTCCACATTCTAGCCACTCTGAGTACAGAAATTGCTCCTTATATCCCAATTGAATTTATTAGTAAATATCTTGTATTTATGACCACAAGTGTTGCATTCTCCCACTAGTGTAAACATTCTCTCCACATCTACCCTGTCCAACCCATTCATAATTTTCAAGATCTCTATCAGGCCTCAGCAAAGTCCTCTCTCTTCTATAGCAGAAAGGCCCAACCTGTTCAATCTTTCCCGATAGCTGCAATCTTTCAGTTCTGGTGCCATCCACCTAATTATTTGTAAGAACGAAGCTATTGGCCCACTTCACAAACTCCGTTGCCTAAACACCGACTCCATCCCTCTCCTTAGCACCAAAAAATGCTGTTTGCAACCTTGGTTTCGTATTTGACCATGGGGTGATCTTCCGACCGGATATTCACTCCATCACCAGGACGGCTTACTTCCACCTCGGTAACATCGCCGAACTTCGCCCCTGCCTCAGCTCATCTGCTGCTCAAACCATCATCCATGCCTTTGCTAGCTCTAGACTTGATAACACCAACTCTCTCCTGGCTGGCTTACCAACACCCACCCTCCATAACTTGAGCTCATCCAAAGCTGCGCTGCCCGTAACCTAACCCACACCAAATCCCGGTAAACCACCACCCCTGTGCTCGCTGACCTACAGTGACTACCGTTCCGGCAATGCCTCCATTTTAAAATGATCATCCTTGCTTTCAAATCCTTCCATGACCTCGCCCTCCCTACCTCTGCAAGCTCCACCAGCCCTACAACACTCCCGAGATCTCTGTGTTCCTCTAATTCTGGCCTCTTACACATCCCCGATTGTAACCGCTCCACCATTGGCGGCTGTGCTTTCAGCTGCCTGGGCCCTAAGCTCCGGGATCCCCTCCCTGAACCTCTGCTTCTCTAAATCTCCCTCCTCCTTTAAGATGCTGCTTAAAACTTACTTCTTTAACTAAGCTTTTGGTCATCTTTCCAGATATCTCCTTATGTGGCTCAGGGTCAGGTGTTGTTCAATATCGCTCCCGTGAATCGCTTGGGTCATTTTACTATGTTAAAGGCGCTATATAAATACAAGTTGTTGTTGTTGTAAGTATTTTTTGCAATTTCTCCAGTTCTTCTATGTCCTTTTTATATTATGGAGACCATAACTATGCTCAGTTCTCTAAGTGTGACGTGACCCGGGTCCTATACATGTTTAATACAATTTACAAAGTATTTACAGGACAGAGACAGGCCATTCGAATCAAAATGTCCATGTCGGTGTCCATGCTCCACACGACCCTCCACCCACCCTCCTTCATCTAACCCAGTAAAAATATCATTCTATTCCATTCCCCCTTTAAATGTGTCTGTGCTATTCGCATCAACTGCTCCTTGTGGTAGCGAGTTCCACATTCTGACCACTCATTTGGTAAAAAGGTTTCTCCTGAATTCCCTATTAGATTTATTCATGACTATCTTAAATCTATGGCCCCGAGTTCTAGTCTCTCCTGAAAGTGGAAACACCTTCTCTAATCTACCCTATGAAACCCTTTCATAATCTCAAAGAACTCTATCTGATTATCCCTCGGTCTTCACTTTCCTAAAGAAAAGAGCCCCAGCCTGTTCAGTCTTTCCTGACAGGTATAACCTCTCAGTTCTGGTATCATTCTAGTAAATACTGTCTGTACTTTCGCCAGTCCCTCTATGTACTTTTTATAAGATGGAGACCATGTTCACAGTACACCAATTGTGGTCTAACCAAGGCTCCATACAGGTTCAACATAACTTCTATTCTTTACAATTCTATCCCTCTAGAAATGAACCCCAGTGCTTTCTTTGTTTTTATGGCCTTATCAACCTGCATTGCAACTTTGTGATTTATGTAACTGTATCCTCACATCGCTCTGTCCCTCAACCCCGTTTAGAACTTATTCTCCAAGGAGTCTGTGACCTCCGTATTCTTCCTATTAAAATGCACTCCCTCGCATTTCTCTATATTGAGGTTAATTTGCCAGTTACACACCCATTCTGCAAGTTTATTAACGTCCTCCTGTATTTTGTCGCAGTCCTCCTCTATATCAAGTATAAACCCCCATTTGGGTGGCATCCACAATGTTTGAAATTGCACTTCCGATTCCTGAGTCCTAATTGTTGAAGTAAATGGTGAACAAAAGTGTTGCCAGCACCGATCCTTGTGAAACACCACTTCCCACCACTGGCCAATGTTGGAGAAAAAGTGAGATGGTTACCTGAAACAAAATGGACTCTGTGGAATAAAATGGACTCTGTGGAACAAAATGGACTCTGTGGAACAAAATGGACTCTGTGGAACAAAATAGACTCTGTGGAACAAAGGGTCTCTGTGGAACAAAGGGGCTCTGTGGAACAAAATGGACTCTGTGGAACAAAATGGACTCTGTGGAACAAAATGGACTCTGTGGAACAAAATGGACTCTGTGGAACAAAATGGACTCTGTGGAACAAAGGGTCTCTGTGGAACAAAATGGACTCTGTGGAACAAAATGGACTCTGTGGAACAAAGGGTCTCTGTGGAACAAAGGGACTCTGTGGAACAAAATGGACTCTGTGAAACAAAATGGACTCTGTGGAACAAAATGGACTCTGTGAAAATACATTAAAATGTGCTGACTAACCTTGAGCTACATCCTGTCATTGCATGAAACAACAGAACAGACAAAAGCCAGACCACCAAGGTCCAGATAACGGTTGTTCTTAAAGGAATGTAATTGGAGGTCATTGTTGCTAGGGGGGAATAATTGGCTAAAGTGTAACTAACCAAGACTGCTGTGCTTGTGGAATGTATAAAAAGAAGCACAACAGCCATTTTTAAATTGAGAAGGTGACTGCGTGCACTGCGGAGTGCCAAGCACTTCTCCCAAAGCTTTGTTCAATAAACTGCATGTTGAATCTTTAAGTCTGACTCCGAGTGGTGATTTCCCACAACATCAACTTCACTTCTTTTGAATTCTATTGCCTTAGAAATAAACCCCAATTCATTGTTAACATTTTAATTGCTTTGCTGTCCAGTGATACTGCTTTTAATTATTTGTTCACCTGTATCCCGAGAGCCCTTTTCTCTTCTGCCACGTTCAGTTTCTTATTTTCTAAGGTATCGGTGATTATAGAATCATGGAATGATACAGCACAGAAGGATGCCATTCGGCCCACCGTACCTGTGCCGGCTCTTTGGTACAGCTGTCCAATTAATTCCACTCCTCTGCTCTTTCCACAGTATTTTATTTTATCTCAAGTATTTTTTCCAAATCCCCCTTGAAAGTTACTATTGAATCTGCTTCCACCGCCCTTTCAGGCAGCGCATTCCAGATCACAACTCGCTGTGTAAAACAAAAGCTTCCTCATGTTGTCTCGGGTTCTTTTGCCAATCACATTAAATCTGTGTCATCTGGTTACCGACCCCACTTCCACTGGAAACAGTTGCTCCTTAATTACTCTATTAAATCTATGTAGTCTTTAGAACACCTCTATCAAATCTCCTCTTAACCTTCTCTGCTCTAATCAGAACAACCCCAGCTTCTCCAGTCTCTCCACATAACTGAAGTCCCTTGTCTCTGGTACCATTCTAGTAAATCTCTTCTGCACACGCTCCAAGGCCTTGACATTTTCCTAAAGTGTGGTGTCCAGAATTGGACACAATGCTCCAGCTGAAGCCTAATCAGTGCTTTATAATGTTTTCGCATAACTTCATTGCTTTTGTACTCTACTGCTTATTAATAAAGCGAAGGATCCCGTATGCTTTATTAACATACTTCTCAAATTGTCCGGCCGCATTCAAAGTTCAGTGTACATACATGCCGAGGTCCCTCTGTTCCTGCACTCCCTTTATAGTTACACCATTGAGATCACATTGCCTCTTCTCATTTTTCACTTCACAATTCTCTGTGATCAATAGAATCTGCCCAGTGTCTGCCTAATTGAATCAGAGTTCGGGCTATGCTGTAAGCAAAGGGATTGGATTCCGAAAGAAACGCCATCAGAGAAGTGTAGGATCATGTCAGGGACGTCTCTGAAGCTCTCAATCCCTCCAGCCTGAGGAACAGTTTATAAGGGTAAAGACCCAGCCAAATGTTCTTGGCATTTAGTGTCTTGATTTCGGCTCCAATTATATTTTATTCTGCTAATGGAAAATATGCCAGTAAACTGAGTAAGGAGATAACTTTATATGCAGGAATGAGGGTCAGTTAGAAGGTGTTGCATGAATGACTTTTAAACCGAAGGTCAGCCAGGAGCGTATTGAATGGTGGAGTAGGCTTGAAGGGCCGAATGGCCAATTACTGCTCCTATTGCTTATGTTCTCTTGTTGACCAGTCAGTCTACGTCCTCCTGAAGTCTGTTACTATCCTCCTCATTGTGTGCTACATTTCCGAGTTTTGATGCCCTGTATACCGAACTCTAGGTCATTAAAATATATCAAAGAGAGCACTGGTCCTAATAGCGACCCCTGGGGAACACCTCTGTATAATTCCCTCCAGACTGAAAAACAACCGGCCACCACTACTCTCTGCTTTCTGACCCTTAGCCAATTTGGTATCCATGCTGCCCTGTCCTATTAATCGCATGGACTACAATGTTATGAACAGTTATGTCATGTGGTACTTTGTCAAACGCCTTTTGAAAGTCCATATACACAACATCAACCGCACTACCCTCATGATGTTATATTTTCCTACCAAAGTGCATCACCTCGCGTTCATCTCTGTTAATAGTCACTAGTCACTTAACTGCGCAGACTGCATGTTTTCTAATGTCTATTGTGAGATGTCATGTAGAGAAATGTCTTTTCAATTTTGGAAGCAAAGCATAAGTGTATTGAATATAAAACAATAATAATTAATAAAGGCAGCCATCTAAAACTGTGTGTGGTTTTGGCATTTTATCAGAAAATCTGAGGATTTATTGCAAAGTAATATTTTGGCTTCTCGCATTGCACCACTGCTTTTCGAAGAAGTTGGTGAAGATATTATTTATTTCAAATAACAGAACTGCTCTCCTGTTTGATTCAGGCTCCCTTTGCGACTTCCGATATATGCATCGAACATCGTAAACTCCTCCCCAAACCATCTAATTTCCTCAGCTCTGCCACACCCCACCTAATATCCTCAGCTCCTCCCCACCTCACCTAATATCCTCAGCTCCTCCCCACCCCACCTAATATCCTCAGCTACTCCCCACCCCACCTAATATCATCAGCTCCTCCCCACCCCACCTAATATCCTCAGCTACTCCCCACCCAACCTAATATCATCAGCTCCTCCCCACCCAAACTAATATCCTCAGCTCGTCCCCACCCCACCTAATATCCTCAGCTCCTCCCCACCCCACCTACTATCCTCAGCTCCTCCGCATCCCACCTAATTTCCTCAGTTCCTCCCCACCCCACCTAATATCCTCAGCACCTCCCCACCCCACCTAATATCCTCAGCTCCTCCCCACCCCACCTAATATCCTCAGCTCCCCAACACCACATCTAATATCCTCAGCTCCTCCCCACCCCACCTAATATCCTCAGCTCCTCCCACCAATGTTCTGTCTAATTTTTTTCAACTGAGCGGGCCACAAACTCCTTTGACTGCGAACTTTTCTTCCTTGGAATTTGTCTCCATCGCCCCCGGAGGTGATTTGAGCGCTGCACACCTCTCTTAGGACGCTAACATCGGGAGCGATCGGGGAGCGAGGCACTAACTCAGAATGCTACTGAAGCTCAGCCGATGTCAATAACCCTGGAACTCAGACAGACTGGCGCCATCCAGTTCTTCAAGGGGAGGGTCCATCTTGTTGCACAGCCACACCCTGCTCATTGCAGCTTTGAGCATCGGCCTGCAAACATCAATTAGATTGCTGAAACAATTGTGTTGGATACTCAGAGGCCAGGGAGAGAGCTCGGCACTTTAGTGACCAGCTTTGGTGGCTCTGGTTGGCACAGATGAACAGCAATGGGCAGTGCTCTTTCCAGAGAGTGACAGGGGGCCATTGCCCCTTGAGTTTAGAAGAGTCTGGAGGCAGGTGGCTCAGCTTGTGTCATCGCGGAGCCTGTCGCCGAGGACACATACACAGTGTCTTAAAATGTTCAACGACCTCACTCGGCTCGTCAGAGTGAGTATCTGCTCTTCAATACCTCTACATCCCTCCATCTCAACCTCACTCTGTGCACAGAGGGTTTTCAAACCCAAATGCTGAACGCTCAACCAAGAACTATGGCCATCTCATAAAACTCACATGCGCATCCCACACCTTGCAGATATTAACGGCTATTCAACTATGGTAGGCACATCTGACAAACACATGGCTGCACACTCACTCCAATGCTGTCCTTTTCCTTGCAGGCCAAATTTCACATAACCAGCAAGTGACCCAGCGGATGAGAGGAAGACAGGTAGAGCTACACCCCATTACAGAATGGAGGAGTGTCCACAGACTTATTGTGAGCCAGGTATTAGGCGCTGTGGCCGTTGGAGTGGTCGACCCCCTTGGCGACAGCAATGCTATGTTCATCAGCTTTCTCTCCTTTCTCACTCCACTTTCCCCTCACAACACCAGCCTTTTACACTTTCAATCTAACTAACTATCTCCAGTCCTTTCTCCCTTCCTGCCCACCTGCCCTCACGCTAAAAACCCTTTTTCAGATAGTGAACTATCAGCTGACCAGCCTGTCACGCAGCCTACCAGTGACAGCGACACGCCAGGGGAGGAGGAAGAGGAAGCCGGAACCTCACCGCCTGCATGTACCAATGGCGACACTTCTGACACAGGGGCCAAGCATTCACTGGAGCTTAGCAGGGGGGTTAGCATCTGATGTGGGTGAAGCTCCGGGATCCAGTGGGCTGCAGCAATGCCATGGGGGAAAGGAAGTTCGAGGGCCATCTCCCCGGAGGGTGAGTGCATGCACGAGTTCTGCTGCAGAGGATTCGGATTCGGTCCGCGATATAGGGACCATGAATACGCAGACAATGAGCATGCACACGGAGCTCATGGGTGCAATGGAAAGGATGCCCGACAGCATGGATGCACTGGCAAGGAGCGTTGAGGAATCCGCCACCAGCACTGCTGTCATCTGTGCACAAACCCTTGAACCCATCCTTGCCTTGTTGTGGAGGATGGCTAAATTGCAGGGAGACCGTGGGGAACCAGACCCCATGCCGTGTGTAATAGGTGAGGTGGCAGGATCTATTGTAGCACAGCCCGAGGCAATGCAATGGCTTATTGCTGCAATCGAGTCATTGGCTGGTGCTATCCAGTCTCAGACTGCTGTCATCCTCGCTGGATCGCCCACACGGAATCTCACGGTACCACTTGGCCGGCAATCTGTGCTCGGCCAGTTTGCTCCGGATGCTGAGCTACTGCCCCGTGGGAGTGGCAGTGTGTCGTTCGAGCAAGAAGATGCTGTCCTCTCTCAGGATGCCTGGTTGACGAAGGTGAGGACATTGTGGTCAAGGATGAAGCAGATGAGTTGTAGGATGGCGTCTGGAGATTGGCTGTTGTTGGTGTTGTGTACTGAGGCTGTCGCAGCGATGCCGTCATCGTGGGGGATACTAGTGTAGAGTGCCAATACATCCATCGTGGCGAGGAGTGTTCCTGGTTCAACTGGTCCATGGGTGCTGATCTTCTACAGAGGTGCAAGAAAGCAGACAAGATCCCGAAAGGACTACAGATCACGAACCCACTCATGTCGACATACAACACAGACTACACTGAGAGACTCTGCCGTCGTACCTCTCGCACACTCCTCAACCATCTCGTATACCAGCTCTACAGCCCGGCAACCTCGAAACCAAGATAGAGTCCATGTTCTCAGCCTGTGCTCAGGACACAGGACCAAGGACAGGACGCTTGAGAAACTCGGCATCACCACCAGCAGCAACGGTTGCAACTACAGGGAAGTCCATCGTCAACTTGTCCGACCAAACCCTTCAACCAGACGAAATCGAAGTTCTCAGCCGAGGGCTTATTTTCTGCCCCAACACCAAAATGGAACCCATCGGTCTTGCGGCAGACACAGAGGAATTCATCAGGAGAATGAGGCTTCGGGAATTCTTCCACGAATCCCAAGACGTCAGCAGCGAACCCAATGAGACAATCAATGATCCAGAACAGCAGACAGAGGGACTCGCAGTGCAGAAACCGAAAAAGAAAAGAGTCAAATTAAACCCCTCCGGAGGGTCGCTGCCCTAAGCTTGACATTTATGCTCAAGCTGTCAGGAGATTCATCAACGCCAGATTCATCAGCTGCACTCACAAGACAGTCCAGAATGTCACCCAAGCACAACGCAACGCCATCCATGCTCTCGAGACCAACCGCAACATCGTCATCAAACCAACGAACAAAGGAGGAGCCATCGTCATACAGAACAGAATGGACTATTGCAAAGAAGCATAACAGCAACTGGACAACCAGGAACACAACAGACAGCTACCCGCTGATCCGACCAAAGAACACACCCGCAAACTCAATAGACCGATCCAGACCTTCAAAGCATCCTACGCGCTCTCATCCCACGTACTCCCTGCGTGGGAGACTTCTACTGCCTCCCAAAGATACACAAAGCCAACACACCCGGACGTCCTATCGTATCAGGCAATGGAACTCTGTGTGAGAACCTCTCTGGATATGTCGAGGGCATCCTGAAACCCATCGTACAGGGAACCCCCAGCTTCTGTCGCGACACTACAGACTTCTTACAGAAACTCAGCACCAATGGACCAGTTGAACCAGGAATACTCCTCGCCACGATGGACGTATCGGCACTCTACACCAATATCCCCCACGATGCCGGCATCACTGCGACAGCCTCAGTACTCAACACCAACAACAGCCAATCTCCAGACGCCATCCTACAACTCATCTGCTTCATCCTTGACCACAATGGCTTCACCTTCGACAACCAGTTTTTTACCCAAACACACGGAACAGCCATGGGGACCAAATTCTCAACTCAATACGCCAACATCTTCATGCACAAGTTCGAGCAAGACTTCTTCGCTGCACAGGACCTCCAACCAACGCTGTACACCAGATACATCGACGACATCTTCTTCCTTTGGAGCCACGGCGAAGGGTCACTGAAAAGACTGCACGATAACATCAACAAGTTCCATCCCATTATCAAACTCACCATGGACTACTCCTCAAAATCGGGTTCATTCTTGGACACACAAATCTCCATCAAAGACGGACACCTCAGCACTTCACTCTACCGCAAGCCCACGGACAACCTCACGATGCTCCACTTCTCCAGCTTCCACCCTAACCACGTTAAATAAGTCATCCCCTATGGACAAGCCCTGCGAATACGCAGGATCTGCTCAGACGAGGAGGAACGCGATGGACACCTACGGACGCTGAAAGACGCCCTCTTAAGAACGGGATATGACGCTCGACTCGTCGATCGACAGTTCCGACGGGCCACAGCGAAAAATTGCATAGACCTCCTCAGAAGGCGAACACAGGACACAACTAACAGAGTACCCTACGTCGTCCAGTACTTCCCCGGAGCGGAGAAACTACGCCATGTTATTTGCAGCCTTCAACATGTCATCGATGATGACGAACACCTCGATAAGGCAATCCCCACGCCTCCACTACTCACCTTCAAACAGCCACCTAACCTCAAAAGTACCATCGTTCGCAGCAAATTACCCAGCTTTCAGGAGAACAGCGACCACGACACCACACAACCCTGCCACGGCAACCTCTGCAAGACATGCCAGATCATCAACACAGATACCATCATCACACGTGAGGACACTACCCACCAGGTACATGGTACATACTCATGTGACTCGGCCAACGTTGTCTACCTCATACGTTGCAGGAAAGGATACACCAGAGCATGGTACATCGGCGAGATCATGCAGACACTGAGACAACGTATGAACGGATACCGCGCAACAATCGCCAGGCAGGAGTGTTCTCTCCCAGTCGGGGAACACTTCAGCTGTCAAGGACATTCAGCCTGGGATCTGTGGGTAAGCGTTCTCCAAGGCGGCCTTTGAGACACACGACAACGCAAAATCATCGAGCAGAAACTGATAGCCAAGTCACGCACCCATGAGGACGGCCTCAACCGGAATCTTGGGTTCATGTCACGCTACATGACGTAGAGTCATCCAGACTCGAGTCGTCGTTGGCTTGTTCACAGATGTGATTTCCAGTAAAAAAAAAGTAAAAATGTTAAAGTTTATGGTTTTCCATACCGACTGCATTTGACACATTGGAGCCCCTGTGACCCCACCTCATTGTCTCAGTTGTATCTTGCTATGTCTTTGATGTGGTGCCTTCCTGGCTGACCTGATTGTTTCTCTGCCGAGGTGTGACTAAAGGCAGTCAGATAGATTAACTGTAGTCGTCTGACATTGTACACTACACAGGCATTGTTCTCTGTCTATATATGCTTTGCTGATTCGTATTCCTTCACTTCACCTGACGAAGGGGCAGCAGCTCCGAAAGCTTGTGATTTCAAATAAAACTGTTGGACTATAACCTGGTGTTTTGCAACTTCTCACTTTTGATTTGAGTGGAGTGGAATAAAATGAATGCAAAGATCCCAGAGCAGCTTTTATTGTCAGACAGTCCACAAAGACATTTTTCAGTATCTCACTGACTCACTGTCTGTCTTGAAGTAAAGTGAAGTGAAATAAAGTACAATAAAGTGATACACAACAGCATTACATTTGAACAAGGCAAGAATGAAATCAATAGGGTTTAATACAACAACAGCAGATAATAAGACAGCCGACCACATCTCACACAAACACCAGCTTTTGCCCTCTCTCTCACTCTCGCTCACACACACCCACACGCACAGCCTGGCCAGCCTGCAGAATGATGACGGCCATGTTGGAAAATTGAAACCAAAAATACACTTTTCTGTATCTTATCTTTTCACTTTGTGGCCTAAAGAAACAGGCTTTCTATTCTGCATCTTGCCTTTTGATTTCATGTCTCGCTCTCTCACTGTCTATTTCTCTGTCTGTCTCTCACTCACACACTGTCCCTCCCATCCAGAGTGAACTAAAACTTACAGTGACAGGACACACACAGACTCTGCAATTTGCAGAAACACAGACACCCACTCACATACAGACACACTCACACAGACTCTGCAATTTGCAGAAACTCACACTCACACACAATGATTTTGAAAAGGGTGCAGCCTGGGAGTGTCTATTTTTGATGGTTTCCCTTCCTGGCTGTGTGTCCATGTTTGATGAGGACAATCCAACAGGAAGTGAAGTCGAGGCCCTAGAAATCCGGGTCCCCGAGAGGAAATGAAAGCCCGGGAGGGTGAAAAGAAGTAAATAAAATCAGGAAAAAGTAATATATATACTTTACTTCTGTTAACTAAATGTCTGCCTGTCTGTGGTTTGCCTGGAGTGTAATAAAATGAATGGAAAGATCGCACAGCAAGTTTTGCTCTGAAAACATCCCAAGCACATTCCCCAATCAAGCCCAGTCCAGAAAAAAATCAAATGGATTATTCTGAAAATAATTTATAAAATATAATATATACTTTTTTTTTTTAAGTGTCTTATTTTGTTTTGTTTGGGCTGAAGGGGAGAGTAAGATCCCACAGCACTTCACAAACATTCCCCAATAAAGTCCAGTCCAGAAAAATATCAAATGGATTGATGTATATTTGTAGATTTGCTTTTTTACCAAATTCTTGAAAGAAAGGCAAAGTAAGATCCAACAACAGTGCAGTCTGGAATTAAATCAATACGATAAAATGGTCTATACTTTCTGTTTTCTTCAGACATGAGATGCAGTACCAATGCACACGGCAGATAACTTGAACACAGACAAGCCCTGCATACACACCAGCTTTTGCTGCTTGTCTCTCTCTCTCTCCCACACACACACACAGCCAGCCTGCAAAATCGCCACAAATTACTGTCAGCAATGAAAGAAAGTTGATTTCTATCATTGCTCTGCTCTGTTTGGCACTTTAAAAGCAAACAGACAGTTTTGAGTATTTCACCTTTTCAGTTTGCGGCCAACAGCAACAGGCTTTCTATTCTTCATCAAAAGCAAATGCTGTGGATGTAGGAAAACTGAAATCAAAACAGGAAATGCTGGAAATACTCAGCAGGTAAGGCAGCACTGGTGGAGAGAGAGAGAAACAGAGTTAATGTTTCAGCTCGATTACCTTTTGTCAGATTCTGGCAAGGTTGTGTCAAAAGGTCATCGAGCTGAAACTTTTACTCTGTTTCTCTGTATCTCCACTGATGCTGCCTAATATACTGAGTATTTGCAGCATTTTCTGTTTTCATTTCTATTCTGCATGTTGTCTTGATTTCATGTGTCTCTCTCACTACCTGCCAGCCTTGTCTTGATTTGAGTAGAGTGGAATAAAAAGAATGCGAAGATCCCAGAGCAGCTTTTATTGTCAGACAGTCCACAAAGACATTTTTCAGTATCTCACTGACAGACTGTCTGTTTTGAAGTGAAGTGAAATGAAATAAATTGCAATAAAGTGATACACAACAGCAATACATGTGGACCAGAATGAAATCAATAGGGTTTAATACAACAACAGCAGGTAATAAGACAGCAGAACACATCTCACACAAACACCAGCTTTTGCTCTCTCTCTCTCTCTCACACACACTCACAGCCTGGCCAGCCTCCAGAGGGATGCATGCCGTGTTGGAAGATTAAAACCAAAAAGACACTACTCAGTATCTTATCGTTTCACTTTGTGACCTACAGAAACAGGCTTTCTATTCTGCTACTTGCCTGTTGATTTCATGTCTCTCTCTCTCTCACTGTCTGTCTGTCTGTCTGTCATTCACAGTCTCCCTCCCACCCACATTGAACTAAAATTTACAGTAACATGACACACACATTCAGACAGACTCTGCAATTTGCAGAAACTCACACACACACATTTATTTTGAAAGGGGTGCAGCCTGGGACTGTCAATCTTTGATGATGTCCCTTCCTGGTTGTGCGGCCATGTTTGATGAGGACAATCAAACAGGAAGAAGTGAATCTGAGGCCCCAGAAATCCGGTTCCCCGAGAGGAAATGAAAGCCCGGGAGGTAGAAAAGAAGTAAATACAATCAGGAGTAAATAATAATATATATACTTTACTTCTGTTAACTAATTTCTGCCTATCTGTGGTTTGCCTGGAGTGTAATAAAATGAATGGACAGATCGCACAGCAGATTTTGCTATGAAAACATCCCAAGCACATTCCTCAATAAAGCCCAGTCCAGAAAAAGATCAAATGGGTTATTCTGAAAATCATTAATAAAATATAATATATACATTTTCTTTAACAAATTTCTTGTATTGTTTGTGTTGGGTTGAAGGGGAGAGAAAGATCCCAAAGCAGGATGTGCCATGAAACACTTCACAAACATTCCCCTATAAAGTCCAGTCCAGAAAAATATCAAATGCCTTGATATATATATGTAGATTTGCTTTTTACAAAATTCTTGAAAGAAAGGCAAAGTAAGATCCCACAACAGTGCAGTCTGGAATTAAATCAATATGATCTAATGTTATATACTTTCTGTTTTTTTCCAGACATGAGATGCAGTACCAATGCACATGGCAGAGAACTTGAACACAGACACGCCCTGCATACACACCAGCTTTTGCTGTCTGTCTCTCTCTCTCTCTCTCACACACACACACACACACACACACACACACACACAGCCAGCCTGCAAAATTGCCACAAATCACTGTCAGCAATGAAAGAAAGTTGATTTTCATCTTTGCTCTGCTATGTTTGGGAGTTTAAAAGCAAACAGACAGTTTTCAGTATTTTATTCTGCAGGTTCTCTTGATTTCTCTCACTGCCTGCCAGCCTGCCTTGTCACACACAAACTCACAGCCTGGCCAGCCTGCAGAGGGATGACTGCCGAGTTGGAAGATTAAAACCAAAATGACACACAGACCCACTCAGACAGACTCTGCAATTTGCAGAAACTCACACTCACACACTCACAGACTCTGCAAGTTGAAGGAACCCACGCTCCAATCCAATTTGAAAGCGGTGCAGCCTGGGAGCGGCTGAGTCACGTGACCCTGTGGCTGGGCCTCTGACCTCACAATGGGCGATGACGCGTTCAGCTCGAGCGGGGAATCGTTAAATTCACTAAACATCCAATTAATGGTCACAGTCAATCTGGGTCTTGTTCCCTGCAGCGCCCTCAGCTGTTTCTCTCCGTCTGAACTGAACTGATACCCCCCCAGCCTGAAACAGATTAAAGATTAAACAGGAAATAAACAGATTGAACATCAGTGTAAATAACCGCGAGACTGGGGTTAATATTTCAATAATAATTAAGACAAATATTACCCACAGTGACTGAATCCCATTGATATTTTATTGATTACATTAAACATTAACACAAACACTCACCCGATCCACTCCAGACTCCGGCAGGTCAGTGTGAGGCGGCTGAGAGCGGGGACAGATCGATCTGTGAAGGAGTTTGATGTCAGGTATAGATCCGTCAGTGAGCGGTTTGTACTGAGAGCGGAGGCGAGATCCTCGGCACCAGAATCTGTGAGACCGACATTATCCAGACTGGGGATCAGAGAGAGAAATCACAGGAATCAGAGTCAATCCCCAGAGTTTATTAATAACACTATTACTGATACTAATAATAATGTTCAGTGTCAGACATCCATTTATTATAAACACAATCTCACACAGTCTGGTACTTACTGCAGTTTCTGTATTTTACAGTCCGGGTTCCTCAGAGCCGCAGACACTAGTTTCACTCCTGAATCTCCCAGTTTATTGTGACTCAGGTCCAGATCCATCAGTGAGCGGTTTGTACTGAGAGCGGAGGCAAGATTCTCGGCACAAGAATCTGTGAGACCGACAGAGTGTAGACTGGGGATCACAGAGAGAAATAACAGGAATCAGAGTCAAATCCCCAGTGTTTATTAATAACACTATTACTGATACTAATAATAATGTTCAGTGTCAGACATCCAGTTATTATAAACACAATCTCACACAGTCTGGTACTTACTCCAGTTTCTGTATTTTACAGTCCGGGTTCCTCAGAGCCGCAGACACTAGTTTCAGTCCTGAATCTCCCAGGTTACTTTCACTCAGGTCCAGATCCGTCAGTGAGCGGTTTGTACTGAGAGCGGAGGCGAGATCCTCGGTACAATAATCTGTGAGATCGACACTCCCTAGACTGGGGATCAGAGAGAGAAATAACAGGAATCAGAGTCAATCCCCAGAGTTTATTAATAACACTATTACTGATACTAATAGTAATGTACAGTGTCAGACATCCAGTTATTATAAACACAATCTCACACAGTCTGGCACTTACCACAGTTTCTGTATTATACAGTCCGGGTTCCTCAGAACCGCAGACACTAGTTTCACTCCTGAATCTTCCAGGTCACAATAACTCAGGTACAGATCCGTCAGTGAGCGGATTGTACTGAGAGCGGAGGCGAGATCCTCGGCACAAGAATCTGTGAGACCGACATTACCCAGCCTGTGGATCAGAGAGAGAAATATCAGGAATCAGAGTCAATCCCCAGAGTTTATTAATAACACTATTGCTGATACTAATAATAATGTTCAGTGTCAGACATCCAGTTATTATAAACACAATCTCACACAGTCTGGTACTTACTCCAGTTTCTGTATTTTACAGTCCGGGTTCCTCAGAGCCACAGACACTAGTTTCACTCCTGAATCTCCCAGGTTATTGTCGCTCCATCTAAACACAAACAGAGAGAGAAACAAACTGAATCAAAGCCCTGATCTGATATATTTTTCTCTCTCTCGGATATTACAGCAATCACTGAAAGTACTTCAGGAAATTAATAACCCGGTTTCCCCGCGATTTCCCCCCTGGGCGTGTCGTGTGGGGTCGGGGGCGTATTCGGTGGAGGGTCAGGGTCGGGTCGTGCAGGGTCGGTGGCGAGTCGGGTGCGGCTGGGGTCGGTGGTGGGTCGAGTGGGGTCGGGGGCGGGCCGGGGTCGGGGGCGGGTCGGGTGGGGCCCTGGTCGGAACCGGGGTGGGTGGGGTCGGGGTCGGTGGCGGGCCGCGGTCGGGTAGGGTCGTGTGGAGCCGGGGGCGGGTCGGGGGTCGGGTCGGGAGGGGCCGGTCTCGGGTCACAGCCTCGCTCTGGAGAATTGGAGGAAGCGGGTTTGATGACCTCATTTGATGACGCACACATTGAGGTTGCCCATTGTGATGTCAGTGTTCTACAGTATTGAGGTTCTACAAACACTGACAACATCTCCACAGAGGAGCTCGGCTGCACCCAGGCTCTCCCAGAACTCCCTCTATATGCTTATGGAGGGAGCCACAGCACGCAGGGAGGTTCTCTTCACTTCCATGGGGTGGAAGAGACCAACACAGCCCGGTTACACATTGCACAGTGGGGCTCAAGCAGGGATGTCGTCAGGAGGATCAGGCTGCAGTGGAGCAAACCTTTCAATGGTTAGAGTAGATCACAAAACGTTACTGCAAAGCCACACTTAATCTCATCCGGCTGTGCTTCTCATCACAACCCCATCACTCTGCTTTCCCTACCCCACTCCTGCACATTCTTACTCACAACAACTTACCTTGCACCTCCTCCCATCTCTCTCTATTTATATTATCACATCCCCATCTCACTAGCAACCCCTCACACTCACCCTCATTCTAGTCCAATCATACAAACTAACACACACAAGGGAAGGCAATTGTGTGTTTTAGCCAATGTTCATGTGAAGTTTCTGTTAATGTGGTGCCAAACATTGAAATCTATATTTTCAACACTTTCCGTTCTTCAACAGATTTGTCTGCACCTTTGGAAGTGGCTTAGTAAGTTGCAGTGAATGGTGAGACATAACGGAACTCCCCGCAATGCTGATGAGTGTGACAGGAATGGTTTGGGCATTGTAGGGATGCTTTGTGTTGTTGGTGTGGGCTGGTGCCAACCTGGCGCATCATGTGTCATCCAGGGCGTGCAGCGTCAAGTGAAGAAGATCTGCCCATGTTGAGGCCATCTCTGGAGACCCAGTCAGCAATGTGGCCGGGTGTTGATGCCCTCTGTGCTGTGCAGCATCAGGAGTTGCGGAACAGGTTGGTGGTGTTGTTGGTGCTGCTGGTGTGCCTGGTGCTGCAGGTGTTGGTGCTGATCGTGGTGGGACTCTGAGGCCCAAGGTGAGACAGTATAAAACATACCCATGATGATGTAATAGATGGCAGGTGAATTTGAGATGTCAGAAGCGATCTGTCAATGGTGAGAGAGATTGTTCCATTGAGGTGACACTGGATAGAGAGTTTGCTCCAAACACTTGCAACCTGCATAAAGCTCAATCTGTCTTCCAAATGCAGTAAGCAACAGCTTCTGAGCTTGGAAAGTGAACAGCTGTGAGATGGGAGCTTTAATAGCACATTTCCAGCTGTCAAGTAATGAAATGATTCCATGACCTTTCAACTCCCGCCCTGCTTACCTGACGTGATCCCCGAGCAGCGTGGACCACGTGGGCGACCTGGTAAACTCTGAAGGGGAGCTGAAAATAGTTGTTAATCCTTTGTTAACAAGGTCAGAGTGACCTGAATTGCCTCCCCTGCCGCTACGTGTCGGGTCTGCCTAGCGCCGACAGACCCGACATTTGGGAAAGGCGCGTGGTGGCGGGTTGACAGCGGGGTCCCGACCCGCTGGAGAAAAATCCAATTTCCCACCCAACCCGCCACTGATCGCGCCCGCTGACCCCTGCGAAATTCCCCCCTCACTGGGAATGTATCTCACTCTGTCAAACTGCCCATATATTCAGGGTATGTCCGTAAATATATTTATTAAATAAAGTGCTGTCTGTGTGAAGCCTTTAAATGTCCCTCAGACCGGTCTCATTCCCTGATGATCAGAATTACCCTCCTGGAGCTCAGTGCCCGGCCTCGTCATGTTTGGAGAAAATTGTCTCATTTCTGCTGCTCCTTAAATCCCGGATTTTATGGGAATGGGGCGATTTTCCCGGAATTAAATGATAAAGCGGTGATTCCCTGTACTTTATACTCTGTGCATTATATTAATCTGTATAATATCTCGGGGTGAGTTATATTGTGAAACGCTAACTGCTGCTGTAAAATCAGTCCCCCAGGATTTTATATAACACGGAGAATTTATGCTGAAATAAAACAGGAAATGCTGGAAATACCCAGCAGGTCAGGCAGCATCTAGAGAGAGAGAAACAGAGTTAATGTTTCAGGTCGAGGACCCTTGGTCAGTACTGGAAAAAGTTACAGATGTAACAGGTTTTTAAGCAAGTGTCGGGGCCGGGAAAGGTGGGGGGAGCGGAGGAAAGAACAAAAGGGAAGGTCTGTGATAGGGTGGAAGACAGGAGAGATTAAAAGACAAAAGGGATGATGGTGCAAGCAAAAGGAGCTGGTAATGGGACAAGTTAAAAATCAAAAGATGAATCTAGATGAGGTGTGAATGGCAATGGCAGAATCATCAACAGCTGTCATAAAGGGGAAAAAAGGGAAAAGGAAAAACAGTAATGAAAAAATAAAATAGGGGCCGAGGTTATAGTCTGAAATTGTTAAACTCGATGTTGAGTCCAGAAGGCTATAAAGTGCCTAATTGAAAGATGAGGTGCTGTTCCTCGATCTTATGTTGTACTTTGTTGGAAGAGTGTAAGAGGCCGAGAATGGAGAGATCAGAGTGGGAGTGGAGCAGAGAATTAAAGCGATAGGCGACCAGAAGCTCGGGGTCACACTTACGGACTGAACGGAGGTGTTCCGCAAAGCGGTCACCCAATCTGCGTTTGGTCTTCCCAATGTAGAGGAGACCACATCGTGAGCAGCGAATACAGTATACTAAATTGCAAGAAGTACAAGTAAATCGCTGTTTCACCTGGAAGTAGTGTTTGGGGCCCTGGACAGTGGGAAGGGTGGAGGTAAAAGGGCAGGTGTAGCATCTCCTGCGCTTGCACGGGAAGGTGCTGTGGGAAGAGGAAGGGATGTTGGGGGTGATAGAGGAGTGGACCAGGGTGTCGCGGAGGGAGCGGTCCCTTCAAAATGCTGAAAGGGGAGGTGAGGGGAAGATGTGTTTGGTGGTGGGATCACGCTGGAGGTGGCGAAAATGGCGGAGGATGATCCGTTGAATGTGGAGGCTGGTGGGATGAAAGGTGAGGACAAGGGGAAACCGATCGTGGTTCCGGGTGGGAGGGGAAGGGGTGAGAGCAGAAGTGCGGGAAATAGAACGGACACGGTCAAGAGCCGTGTCACCATGGTAGCGGGGAATCATCAGTTGAGGAACAAGGAAGACATGTCGGAAGCACTAGTATGGAACGTGGCATCGTCAGAGCAGATGTGGCAGTGACGGAGAAATTGGGAGAATGGACCAGTGTCCTTACAGGAAGCGAGGTGGGAGGAAGTGTATTCCAGGTAGCTGTGGGAGTCAGAGGGCTTATTGTGAATGTTGGTCAATAGCAGCAATAGAGTTTATTCTGTCCCGTTACAAGTTTTAAATGTCCCTGTGCTCCTAGTTTATAGGGGAGGGGAGTCTCTCACTTTATTCCCATTAAACTGGCTCTACATTTATTTCAGGTGTAACTGGCCCGACAGTTTTTGGGGAATTTTTGGAAGTTCCCTCCCCGAGCGGGGCCTCACACACAGGGGCGGATTATGGGGAATTCCCGGGTTCACTGCCCCCGGTTTCCCCAGGAGCCGCCCGCTGTGTGCGAGGCCCCACCGCTGGCTGGTGTGTGTCTGTACTCCGGTTAGATTGGAACCTTTTCACCGGCAGGTTTAAGATCCTGAATATCAATCTTTACTCAATCTTCAGGACTGTGAATAATTGTAAACATTTACAGCTGAAAGAATTCCCGATTCCCCAATATTCCCAATCCAGGAAACTACCCCCTCGACAGGACACACCCTGCACGGCATTGGAGTAAATATCGAACTGTTAGTGATTTAAACTCGGGTTTCTCTCCTGTTCCAGTTGAAATGGTGGATGTGGAAAACATTTTAAATTAATTTTATCTTTACTGCCGGATTATATTTTATGTTTACATTCCACTGTCCACCCTTATTAAATATGATTTATTGTAATTAAATTATCAGACTCTCAGTGACCTGTATTTGCTGATCTGATAAAGACTGTAAAATCCCTACTTGTTCACAAGGATCCATTTTAGATTCTCCAGTCCTTAGGGAATTACTGACCGATCTTCTTATTATTGTTCATATTTGTGTTGAATCTGCTTCTCTCTGGTTTAACTGAACTGTTTGTTACCCTACATTACGGAGCAACAATACAATCCGTGACTGTTCTACAATTCGCCCAACAGTTAGAGACAAATAAACAGTTACCTCAACACCCGGCATTTGTGCAGTACGGGTCCCAGCCGCTGGAGTCCTTCACCCTGAATGTTGCAGTCTCCTAGATCGAGGTGTTTTATTGTATCACAGAGTCCAATGACATGAGACAGGACCGTACAGTCAATCGGGGTCAATGTCAATCTACTAAATGTAAGTGATTCCACAGATCCCACTGTGTTCCGAGCCAGTGCTTTATTCTGAGACTCAAACAGGTAGTGGAATGTGTTCAGGAGGTTCCTTTGATCAGTTTCACTCCCTGTGTTCCCAATCTGTTCTTCAACCTTCTCCTTCACCCAGTCAATCACTCGGCAGGTGGTTTGATGAAGAAATGGACCCAGAAACTCCTCCAGGGGCCGAGCTGCCTGTGGGGAGGAGAGACCAGCAACAAAACGGAGAAATATCTCAAATCGCCCATCTTCCTTGCTGTGGGATTCTCTGAGGAGTTTCAGGATGTCCCCGGGATCTGGAGTCAGGAATTGTGTGAGTGCGGCTACAAACTCTTGGATGGTGAGGTGCGGGAATGTGTACACCACGCTCTGGGCAGATTCATCTCTCTCCAAAAGTTCCATCATGAACCCAGACAGGAACTGGGAAGGTTGCAGATTGTACTTGATCAAATCTCCATTTCTAAACACAATCTTCTTCTCGTAGACTCCTGTGAAGGCCATCTCACCAAGCTTCAGTAACACATCACGGGGGCTTTCAATCTCTCGGCCATGGTTTTTCAGAATGTTGTAAATATAGTAGGAATATAGTTGGGTGATGGTCTTGGGAACTCGCTGCTGATTCCTGTCTCTTTGTGTAAAGAAGGGGCCCAGTGACAGACCGAGGATCCAGCAGTAGGAAGGGTTGTAGCACATTGTGTACAGGATCTCGTTCTCCTCCACGTGTTTGAAAACAGCTGCTGCCACCGTCTGATCTTCAAAAAACTTGTTGAAATATTCCTTCCGTTCCTCACCAACAAATCCCAGGATTTCAGCCCAGACACTGATCTCAGCCTTTTCCAATAAATGTAATGCAGTGGGGCGGCTGGTCACTAGCACTGAACATCCTGGGAGCAGCTTGTGCTGTATTAAACTGTACACAATGTCAGACACTTCACACCAGTCTTCAGGATCTGTGCACATGTGCTGAGGTTCTGTATTTCTCCGATTGTCAGCAAAATCGATCCCGTCCTTGAATTCATCCAGACCATCGAATATAAACAGCAATCCCTCTGGGTTCTTCCAGAGCTCTCCCAGAACTTTCCCGAAGTAAGGATAGAAAAAGAGTATCAGATTCCTCAGGTTTATTCTACAGTTAATAGCGTTCAAATCCCGGAATTTAAAGCTGAAAACAAATTGAAAGTTTGTGTATATTTTCCCAGTGGCCCAGTCATGAACAATCTTTTGTACCATTGTTGTTTTTCCAATCCCCGGGACTCCGCTCACTGCTCCTGAACTCCCAGATTTGGATTCTCTCCGGGAAAAACTGCTGTGGAACAATTGATCAGTTCGGATTTTTTCCAGTACTCTCCGGAGATGTTTCTCTCTCCACTCTTCATGGTCTCGGCCTCTTGCCAGCAGTTCATGTTCTACAAGTGTCCGATCTCGAACAGTAGAAATGACCGTTAGCTCAGCATATCGATCAACCAGCTGGAAAATCTTAACCTTCTCCTTTATTAGGATCGTGTTCACTCTCAGTGTTTCAGTTTGTACCCGGAGTGTTTCCTTGTGTTTCTGTTGAACATCTTCAATTAGATCAGAGAGAAAGTGGTCTCAATGTTAGTTGTATTGACATAAAGACAACTTCTCAATACCATTTCATTATTCAGTAAAATGTTGCAAGATTTAATTCACAGCTTCAGTAGAGGTGGGTGTTGAAATTAAAACTCAGTTAATGGAAACCTCATTTGAAAGTGAACAACGGCCGAGAAAGGTTTCAAATCCTCACTTGATTCTAATATTCACTGAACATGGAGATTTCAATGATATGACTTTTACCTCTCCTGATTAATACTTTCCGGCCTGCCCTTTACTATTGACATCTCCTCGCGGCTGGAGAAGAACTTGGAGTGGGAGGGTCCAGTTGTCGTGGTCCACGTAGGAACCAAAGACATAGGTATAACTAGGAAAGAGGTTCTGCTGACGGAGCTCGAAAAGCTAGGATCCAAATTAAAAAACAGAACCTCAAAAGGTAATAATCTCTGGATTGGTACCTGAGCCCCGCGCAAATTAGCATAGGGACAAACAGAATAGAGGTTTAACTGCGTGGCTCAAAGAGTGGTGTGGGAGGAAGGGCTTTCAATTTATGGGGCACTGGCACCAGTACTGAGGACAGAGGGAGCTGTTCCTTTGGGACGGGCTCCACTTAAACCGGGCTGGAACCAGTGCCCTGGCAAACCAAATAACTAGGGCAGCAGACAGGGCATTAAACTAATGAGGGGGGGGGGGGCTGGGAGGCTTCAGAAAAGAGTAAATTTAAAAGCAGTGAGAGAAATGTTCAAGGCTCTAGAGCAGAGTAGAGTTTTGGGTAAAAATAAGCAGAGTGCGTCAGGATGGGACAGAGAGACTAACAAAGGTAATAAGGCTTCAGTGACTAAGGTGACATCAGGGAAAAATAGAAATAAGTCAAAGCTAAAGGCACGATATCAGAATGTGCGAAGTATTCGCAAGAAAATAGATGAATTAATAGCTCAGATAGAAATTAACAGGTTTGATTTAATGGCCATAACGGAAACGTGGCTGCAAAGTGGCCAAGGTTGGGAACTAAATATTTCAGGATACTTAACTTTTAGAAGAGTTAAGCAAAATTGAAAAGGAGGAGGGTTAGCTCTGATAATAAAGGATGGAATAAAGACAGTAGAGAGAAAGGATCTTAGCTCGGAAAATCAAGAAGTAGAGTCAGTTTGGGTGGAGCTAAGAAACAGCAAGGGGCTGAAAACATTGGTGGGAGTTGTGTATAGGCCCCCAAACAGTAGTTGTAATGTAGGGCAGAGTACAAATCAGAAAATTAGAAGCGAATGTAACAAGGGTAATATAATAATCATGGGGGACTTTAATCTACATATAGACTGAGCAAACCAAAATTGCAGTAATACTGTGGAGGACAAATTCACGGAATGTATGCAAGTTAGGTTTGTAGATCAGTATGTTGAGGAACCAACTAGGGAACAAGTTATTTTAGATCTAGTATTGTGCAATAAGAAAGGATGAATTAACAACCTTGGAGTAAAGGAGCCTTTAGGGAAGAGTGACCATAATATGATAGAATTTTATGTTGAGTTTAAAAGTGATTTAGTTAAATCTGAAACTAGGGTCTTAAATAGAAACAAAGCAAACTACGTAGGTATGAGCGGTGAGTTGGCTAAGGTAGATTGTGAAACTACATTAAAAGCTATGACGATAGACAAGCAATGGATACCATTTAAAGAATTAATACATAATTTACAACAAATTTACATTCCTTTAAGGCACAAAAACCCCACAGGAAAAGTGTTCCTACCGTGGTTAACAAGAGACGTTAAAGATAGTATTAGATCAAAGGAAGATGCTTATATTGTTGCCAAAAAGAGTAGTCAGCCTGAGGTTTGAGAGTGTTTTAGAATTCAGCAAAGGAGGACCAGAAACTGATAACGAAGGGGAAAATAGAATGAGAGTAAACTAGCGAGAGACATAAAAACAGACTGCAAAATCTGCTATAGTTATGTAAGAAGGAAAATATTTGCGAAAGTAAATGTGGGTCCTTTACAGGCTGAGGCAGGAGAAATTATAATGGGGAATATAGAAATGGCAGATAAATTAAACAAACACTTTCTGTCTCTCTTCACGGAAGAAAAATGCAAAAAACTTCCCGGAAATAGTGGAGAACCAAGGGTCCAGCAAGAATGAGGAACTGAAAGAAATTTGTATTAGTAATAAAAAGTACTGGAGAAATTAATGGGACTGAAAGCCAATAAATCCCTTGGACCTGATGGCCGACATCCTAGGGTTTGAAAGAGTTGGCTATAGAGATAGTGGTTGCACTGGATGCCATTTTCCAAAATTCCATCGATTCTGGAACGGTTCCCGCGGATTGGAAGGTAGCAAATGTAACCTTACTATTTAAGAAAGGAGGGAGAGAGAAAATGGGGAACTGCAGACCGGTTAGCCTGACATCAGTCGTAGGAAAAATGTTAGAATCTATTATTAAGGAAGTGGTAACAGGGCACTTAGAAAAGAATAAAAGGATTGGGCAGAGTCAACATGGATTTATTAAAGGGAAATCGTGTTTGACGAATCTGTTAGAGGGTTTTGAAGTTGTAACTAGCAGAATAGATAAGGGGGAACCAGTGGATGTGGTGCATTTGGATTTTCAGAAGGCATTCGATAAGGTGCCACACAAGAGGTTATTAAACAAAATTAGGACTCATGGGATTGGGGGGTAATATACTAGCATGGATTGAGGATTGGTTAACGGACAGAAGAGAGTAGGAATAAACGGGTCATTTTCGGGTTGGCAGGCTGTAACTAGTGGGGTACCGCAAGGATTAGGGCTTGGGCCTCAGCTATTCACAATCTACATCAATGATTTGTATGAGGGAACCAAATGTAATATATCTAAGTTCGCTGATGATTCAATGCTGGGTGGGAATGTAAATTGTGAGGAGGTTGCAAGAAGGCTTCAAGGGGATATAGACAGGCTAAGTGCGTGGGCAAGAACATGGCACATGGAATATAATGTGGAGAAATGTGAATTTGTCCACTTTGGTAGGAAAAATAGAAAAGCAGAATTTTTTTTAAATTGTGAGAGATTGGGAAATGTTGGTGTTCAGAGGGACCTGGGTGTCCTTGTACACCAATCACAAAGTTAACATGCAGGTACAGCAAGCAATTAGGAAAGCAAATGGCATGTTGGCCTTTATTACAAGAGGATTTGAGTACAAGAGTAAAGATGTCTTACTGCAGTTATATAGGACCCTGGTGAGACCACAGCTGGAGTATTGTGTACAGTTTTGGTCTCCTTACCTAAGGAAAGATATACTTGCCATAGATGGAGTGCAACAAAGGTTCTCCCGCCTGGTTCCTGGGATGGGGGGACTGTTCTATGAGGAGAGATTGAGTAGACTAGGCCTATATTCTCTAGAGTTTAGAAGAGTGAGAGGTGATCTCATTGAAAAATACAAAATTCTTACAGGACTTGACAGGGATGATGTTTCCCTGGCTGGGGAGCCTAGAACCAGGGGTCACAGTCTCAGAATAAGGGATCGGCCATTTTGGACTGAGATGAAGAGACATTTGTTCAGAGGGTGATGAATCTTTGGAATTCTCTACCCCAGAGGGCTGTGGAGGCTCAGTCGTTGAGTATTTTCAAGACAGATATCGATAGATTTTTGAATATTAAGGGAATCAAAGAATATGGGGCAAGTGCTGGAAAGTGGAGATGAGGTGGAAGAACAACCATGATCTTATTGAAAGGCAGAGCCGGCTCGAAGGGCCAAATGGGCTCCTCCTGCTCCTATTAATTATGTTCTTATGTTCATTACAAATCCACACATGATCCTGGTTATAAGACAGTAGACTTCTAGTGGATCAACCATTCACAGTCAGTGGTGCTTACGATCTTCAGAAATGGGAAATAGGACATTGGTTATCTGTGGAAGAGGGACAGACTGTGAATGGTCAGAAGCCCACTATTATTTTATCAGACCTTGGGCACGTTATCGATGATATTGTGTGCATTGGGTGATGGACAGACTGGGAATGGTCAGAAGCCCACTATTATTTTATCAGACCTTGGGCACGTTATCTATGATATTCTGTGCATTGGGTGATGGACAGACTGGGAAGGGAAGGTCGTTCCAATCGGCGGACTATTTGATCCTTAACTGAGATTCCAACCCCATATCCTCTCCATCACCAAGACCGCCTACTTCCACCTCCATAATATTGGCCATCTCCACCCTTGCCTCAGCTCATCTGCTGCTGAAACCCACACCAATGCCTTCGTTACCTCCAGATTGAACTTCTCCAGCCCTCTCCTGGTCAGCCTCCCTATTCCAAAGCGCTCTTGGTCGGCCTCCCACCTTGCACTCTCCGGAAACTTGAGGTCATTCTAAACTCTGCTGCCCCTAACCTAACTTGCACCAAGTCCCGTTCACCCATCACCCCATTCCTCGCTGACCTACATCGGCTCCGCGTCCGGCAATGCCTCGTTTTAAAAATTCTCATTTTTGCATTCCGATCCCTCCATGACCTTACCCTCCCAATCCCTGTAGCTTCCTCCAGCCCTACAACCCGAGATCTCTGCACTCCTCCAATTCTGGCCTCTTGCACGTCCCAGATTTTCATCATTCCATCATTGCCAGCCATTTTTCAGCTTCCTCGGCCCTAAGCTCTGGAATTCCCTCTTTAATCCTCTCCGATCCTTAACAGAAATCCACTGTCCTTATATCAGGACTCGTACATGTTATCTGTGGTATTGTGTGCACTGAGCGAGAGACAGACTGTGAAAGAACAGGAGGTAATCTGCTGTTGCTTCAGGACTCTGGTTATCTGGTGTATTAACTCCACTTCCATAGTCACCTGATCACTGGTGAAGGTTACTGTCATTCTGAAGGTACAGAGGGGAATGAGAAAGATTATTCAAGGTATTAGGAGTTTAGGTTGAGGGGGTTTGATGTGCTTTGTTTGGGCAAGAGACTTCTGTATTGAAACATTTTAATGGAATTCACGACATTAGTGCAGGAAACAGGCTCGCATTTACAAATTAATTAGTAACCGAGAAAATTGAAAGTCAGAAGTAGGAAGGGAAACCAAGGTAACTTTTTTACCCAAAGGGTAATAGAGCGGGGGAACGGTTATCAGGGAAGGACACTAAAGGGGCAGTGTTAGTGGAGTACGGAGACAAGTAAATGCGATTCTGTGGATACACTGAGAGGAGGGGTAGTTGGGTTCATCTCTATAATAGAGAAACGCTCATTTGGGACAAATGACCATTTGCTGTCCCTAATCATTACACAGGATTACATCGGATATACGGCACAGAAACAGGCCATTCGGCCCAACCAGTCCATGCTGGCGTTTATGCTCCACCTGAGCCTCCTCCCGTCTTTCTTCATCTAAATCTATCAGCATAACCCTCTAATCCATTCTCCTTCATATGCTTGTCCAGCCTCCCCTTAAATGCATCCATACTATTCGCTTCAACCACTCCCTGTGGCAGTGAGTTAGACATACTCACCACTCCCTGGGTAAATGAGTTTCTTCTGAATTCCCTATTGGATTTCTTGGTGACTGTCTTGCTTGTTGGGCTCCAGTTATGCCCTTCCACACAAGTGGAAACATTCTCTCTCTATCCACTATCAAAATGTTTCACAATTTTAAAGACATATATTAGGTCACCCCTTAGCCTTATTTTTATCAAGAGAAAAGAGACCCAGCCTGTTCATCCTTTCCTGATATGTATACCCTCTCATTTCTGGTATCATCCTTGTAACTCTTCTCTGCACCCTCTCCAGTGCCTTTTAATAGTGGGCCAAAAATTCGGCCCTTCCCGCGTGAGTACACAATGTGTACTCACCCGTAAGACGTCCCGAAGTGCCGGTTTCCTGCATGCACTGCGCACATGCGGGAAACCGGAACTTCCAGGTCTGGTGAAGGGGGCGGTTCCTAGGTGAACCGCGTGCGCGAGAGAGGCTGCGCGCACGCAGCACACTTAGATTTTTTTTCAGGTTTCTACGCGAGGGTAAGTATTGAAGATTGTACGCTAGTAAAAAGGAGGCACAAGACCCGTTTTCAACAAGGTAAGTAGTTAATTAAGTATAATTTAAAACATTTTTCAACAGGTTTATCTTTTTTAGATAATTTAAAGAAAGATAAGTTTATTTTTATCACTTTTAAAAAGAATTTTATTTTTTTCAAAAATTTAAATTTTTCTTTAAAGTGGTTAATTTATTTAACTATAGTTATTTTATAAATGTGATGGTTTTTTAAATTTATTTTAAGTTTAGCTGTTCTTTTGGGGCCGATTTCAATTCACAGATTTGACAGGTCTGTCAAATCTATGAATGAAAGATGGCCTGCTGCCATTGGCTCTCCATGGCCCACGTGATCCCAGGGGATGCATCGCACTAACTGCGCCCCTGGGACACGCACGCACTGCGCGCCAGCAGTTGGGAGAGGCCCAGGATCCGAAGTTCCCGTGGGCCCAAAACACAACGGCAGGTGCGGTAGGTAAGAGCGCGCGCGATCCTTACCCCCGCGGCAAGCCGGAGAGGCGAATTTCTGGGCCAATATGGCGACCAGCACTGTACATAGTACTCCAAGTGTGGTCTAACCAAGGTTCGATACAAGTTTAGCTTAACTTCCCTACTTTTTAATTCTATCCCACCAGAAATAATCCCTAGTGCTTGGTTTGGTTTTTTATGGCCTTGCTAACCTGTGTCGCAACTTTTAGTGATTTGTGTATTTGTACTCAGAGATCCCTTTGTTCCTCTACCCCACCTGGACTCACACCCTCCAAGTGATCGGCAACCTCCCTATTCTTCCTACCAAAATGTAATACCTGACATTTTTACATGTTGAACTTCATCTGCCAATTATATGCCCATTCTGCAAGTTTATTTATTGCCTCCTGTAATTTGTTTCAGTCTCCTCAGTATTGACTAGCCCCTCCCCCACAAATTGGTGTCATCTGCAATTTAGAAATTGTGTTTTTGATTCCAAAGTCTAAATCGTTAATGTAAATTGTGAACAGCAGTGGTCCCAGCACTGATCCGTGTGGAACACCACTACCCACCTTCTGCCACTGTGAATAGCTACCCTTTACTCATACTCTCTGCTTTCTGTGCTGAAGCCAACCAGCAATCATTCTGCTACTTTTCCCCTGACTCCGCAATCTCTGACCTTGTTCATCAGTCTATTATGGGGTACCTTCTCGAAGGCCTTTTGAAATCATATCCTGTTATATTGTGGTTCAGAAATTGTGAACCCAGAATCTGCGGTCGGAATGACTGTGAACTGACAGCATTCGCTATGATTCCTCCTTCGAAGCTGACTGCAACTTCGGGATTTTGGCACATGAGCAGGTGCATGCGAAAATCCTGAAGTTGCGGTCTTGTCAATGACAGCTCCGACACTAGCTGCGCTGTGCCCCCCCACCACCTGCCCCCACAGAGCCGGCAATCAGTGTAAATAACAGATCAGGGAAACTGAAGAGAGCTTCAGCTCTTCCGCAGTATGTACGTTGTCCAATTCCTCACTATCCTGAGATAGAAAGGAATTGCTGAAACTGGGGTTTTTAAAGCGTTATTACCAGTAAACAACTGGTAAGGGTCTGGAAACTAATTTTACTTTAGCGCAGTGTGAAATTTGTGCATTTTAATAGAAATATTTGTTTTAAGAAAATTTTCAAAAGAAATATTTTAATGTTTGCCCATCTTTATATCAGGTTTGGTTTTCCCCCTTGAGAGCCCCAAGCTTTGTTTTGCTCTCTAACATTTTTAAATGTTAGAATTTTAAGGGCTTGTTCACTTCCTTGTTCGCTGTCTGAGAATTCTGACTTTAGATTGGATGCTTAGACAGACTGTTGAGGTCACAGCAGTTCGCAAATGGGAATCCCCATTAACTTTTGTTAATTTGAATTAAAGTTCGGAAAACCCGACGTTCTCGACACAGTGATCGCGAGAACCTTGTGCGAAAAGACCTTCGGTGCCAGCCTCCTCCTGAGGTCCCCACCATCACAGAAGCCAGTCTTCAGCCAACACAATTCACTCCAGATATAAAGAAACCACACTGAATACAGCAAAGGCTATGGGCCCTGACAACATCCCGGCTGTCGTGCAGAAGACTTGTGCTCCAGAACTAGCCATCCCATCAGTCTACTCTCAATCATCAGCAAAGTGATGGAAGGTGTCGTCGACAGTGCTATCAAGCAGCACTTACTTACCAATAACCTGCTCACTGATGCCCAGTTTGGGTTCCGCCAAGACCACTCGGCTCCCAACCTCATTACAGCCTTGGTCCAAACATGGACAAAGGAGCTGAATTCCAGAGGTGAGGTGAGAGTGACTGCCCATGACATCAAGGCAGCATTTGACCGAGTGTGACATGAAGGAGCCCTAGTAAAACTGAAGTCAATGTGAATCGGGGAGAAAACGCTCCACGAGCAGTTTTGCGTTTTGGACCTGGAGCTGCGGCTGGAGTCACTGTGGAGCATCCGCGAGGCTGAGATCTACGTGGATTGCACGTTTAACGAGTTGGTCACACCGCAGATAAAAAATGCACAAGCAGAAAGGGAATGGGTGACCGCCAGACAGAGTAAAAGAACTAGGAAGGTAGTGCAGGAGTCCCCTGTGTCCATCTCCCTCTCCAACAGATTTTCCATTTTGGATACTGCTGGGGGAGATGGTTTCTCAGGGGAATGCAGCAAGAGCCAAGTCCGTGGCACTACGAGTCGCTCAGCTGCAGAGGAGGGGAGGAAAAAGAGTGGGAGAGCAATAGTGATAGGGGATTCTATCGTAAGGGGAACAGATAGATGTTTCTGGGGCCGCAGACGTGACTCCAGGATGGTATGTTGCCTCCCTGCTGCCAGGGTCAAGGATGCCACTGAGCGGCTGCAGGACATTCTGAAGGGGGAGGATGAACAGCCAGAGGTCGTGGCCCATATCGGTACCAACGACATAGGTAGAAAGAGGGACGAGGGCCTGCAAGCAGTATATAGGGAGCTAGGAAATAAATTAAAAAGCAGGACCTCAAAGGTAGTAATCTCAGGATTACTCACAGTGCCACGTGCTAGCGAGAGCAGAAATAGGAGAATAGACCAGATGAATGCATGGCTGGAGAGATGGTGTAGGAGAGAGGGGTTTAAATTCCTGAGGCATTGGGACCGATTCTGGGGAAGGTGGGACCTGTACAATTTGGACGGGTTAAACCTCGGCAGAACCGGGACCAATATCCTCGCAGGGGGGTTTGCTAGTGTTGTTGGGAAGGATTTAAACTAGTTTGTAAGGGGGCTGGGAACCTAAGTGTGGACCCAGAACAGGGAGAAACAAAGCTGGAAGTGCAAGTTAGAAAAGTAGTCAGCAAAACTAATAGGTAGCAGAAACAAAAGCCAACAGTAAAGAGGGTCAAAGTGCAGAAAAATATTAAACATGCAAAATTGAAGGCACTTTATCTAAATGCACGTAGCATTCGCAACAAGGTGGATGAATTAATGGCACTAATGGAAGTAAATGGGTATGATGTAATTGCCATTACAGAGACATGGTTGCAGGGTCACCAAAGCTGGGAACTGAATGTTCCAGGGTACTCAACATTTAGGAAGGACAGACAAAAAGGAAAAGGAGGTGGTGTGGCGCTGTTAATAAGGGATCAGATCGGTACGGTAGAGATAAAGATCTTGGCTCGGCAGATCGTGATGTAGAACTGGAATCAGTTTGGGTGGAGCTAAGAAACAGCAAAGGGCGGAAAACATTGGTGGGAGTTGTGTATAGGCCAGCAAATGGTAGTGGTAATGTAGGGCACAGTATCAATCAAGAAATTAGAAGTGCATGTCACAAGGGCAATACGGTAATCATGGGGGACTTTAATCTACATATTGACTGGGCAAATCAAATTACCACTAATGGTGTGGAGGACGATTTCTTGGAATGCATGCGAGATGGTTTCCTGGATCAGTATGTGGAGGAACCAACCTGGGAACAGGCTATTCTGAATCTGGTACTGTGTAATGAGAAAGGGCTAATCAATAATCTTGTGGTAAAGGGGCCTTTAGGGACAAGTAATCATAATATGGGTAGAACTTAAAAACAAAAAGGGGGCAAGCACTTTGTGGGAGTGTACTATAGACCCCCAAACAGTCATGGGGAGATAGAGCAACAGATATGTAGGCAAATCTCAGAGAAGTGTAGAAATAATAGGGTAATAATAGTAGGTGATTTAAACTTCCCCAATATTAACTGGGATGAGTGTGAAAGGCTTAGAGGGTGTGGAATTCTTAAAGTGCATCCAAGAGAGCTTTTTGAGCCAGCATGTAGAAAGTCCTACAGAGAGGGGGCGGTACTGGACCTAATTCTAGGGAATGTAGCCGGGCAAGTGGTGGAAGTGTCAGTGGAAGAGCATTTTGGTGACAGTGACTATAATTCGGTGAGATTTAAGGTAGTCATGGAAAAGGACAAAGATGGACCAGAAATAAAGGTTCTAAATTGGGGGAAGGCCGATTTTAATACGATAAGGCAGGATCTGGCCAAAGTGGACTGGGATCAGATACTTGTAGGAAAATTCACATCAGAGCAGTGGGAGTCTTTCAGAAAGGAAATAGAGAGAGTACAACGCCAACATGTTCCCGTAAATGTCAAGGGTGGGACCAACAAGCCCAGGGAACCCTGGATGTCAAGGGATATACAAGAATGGATTAGGAAAAAAAAGGAGGCTTTTGGCAGATACAAAGGACTAAAAACAGTGGAAGACCTAGAGGAGTATAGAAAGTGCAGGGAGGTACTTAAAAAATTAGGAGAGCGAAGAGGGGGCATGAAAAAACACTGGCGGGCAAAATAAAGGAAAATCCCAAGGTGTTTTATAAGTATATTAAGGGCAAGAGGATAACCAGGGAAAGAGTAGGGCCCATTAGGGACCAAAGTGGCAATCTGTGTGTAGAGCCAGAAGATGTAGGTGGGGTTTTAAATGAATATTTTGCATCTGTGTTCACTATGGAGAAGGACGATGTAGGCATAGAAATCAGACAGGGGGAGTGTGATATACTTGAACAAAATAGTATTGGGAGGGAGGAGGTACTAGCGGTTTTAGCAGGCTTAAAAGTGGATAAATCCCCAGGCCCAGACGAGATGTATCCCAGGCTGCTGTGTGAGGCAAGGGAGGAGATTGCAGGGGCTCTGACACAAATTTTCAGAACCTCTCTGGCTACAGGGGAGGTACCAGAGGACTGGAGGACAGCTAATGTAGTACCATTATTCAAGAAGGGTAGTAGGGATAAACCAGGGAATTACAGGCCAGTGAGACTAACAACAGTGTTAGGGAAATTATTGGAAAACATTCTGAGGGGCAGAATTAGTCTCCACTTGAAGAGGCAAGGATTAATCAAGGATAGTCAGCACGGCTTTGCCAGGGGGAGATCGTGTCTCACCAATTTGATTGAATTTTTCCAGGGGGTGACTAGGTGTGTGGATGAGGGTAGTGCAGTTGAAGGACAGAGGATCAGAGGGACCTTGGTGTGCATGTACATAGATCCCTGAAGGCAGCAGGACAGGTAGATAAGGTGGTTAAAAAGGCACATTGGATCCAAAATTGGTTTAGTGGCAGGAGGCAGAGGGTGATGGTCGAAGGTTGTTTTTGTGATTGGAAGCCTCTGTCCAGTGGTGTACCGCAGGGATCGGTGCTGGGTCCTTTGCGGTTTGTAGTGTACATTAATGATTAGAAACATAGAAACATAGAAACTAGGAGCAGGAGTAGGCCATTCGGCCCGTCGAGCCTGCTCCACCATTCAATACGATCATGGCTGATCATCCAAATCCAGCACCCTGTCCCTGCTTTCTCACACAGAATCCCCATCGAGCCTGCACCGACACATAGCCCCCCCCCCCCTATCCCCGTAACCCCACATATTTAATTCCCCCTAACATATCCCTTCCTATCCTATCCCCGTAACCCCACATATTTAATCCCCCCCTAACACTAAGGGTCAATTTATCTTAGCCAAATCAACCTAACCCGCACATTTTTGGACTGTGGGAGGAAACCGGAGCACCCGGAGGAAACCCATATGAATGTAGGAGGTATGATCAGTAAGTTCGCAGATGACACGAAAATTGGTGGAGTGGTAAATAGCGAGGAGGGAAGCCTCAGGCTACAGGGCGATATAGACAGTTTGGTTAGATGGGCAGAACAGTGACAAATGGAAATTAACCCTGAAAAGTGTGAGGTGATGCATTTTGGGAGGACTAACAAGGCAAGGGCATACACAATGAATGGTAGGACCCTAGGAAGGACAGAGGATCAGAGGGACCTTGGTGTGCATGTACATAGATCCCTGAAGGCAGCAGGATAGATAGATAAGGTGGTTAAAAAGGCATATGGGATACTTGCCTTCATTAACCGAGGCATAGAATATAAGAGCAGGGAGGTTATTATGGAGCTGTACAAAACGCTAGTTAGGCTACAGCTGGAATACTGTGTGCAGTTCTGGTCGCCACACTATAGGAAGGATGTAATTGCATTGGAGAGGTGCAGAGGAGATTCACCAGGATGTTACCTGGGCTGGAGCGCTTCAGCTATGAAGAGAGACTGGACAGGCTGGGGTTGTTTTCCTTCAAGCAGAGAAGGCTGAGGGGGGACCTGATTGAGGTGTACAAAATTATGAGGGGCATTGATAGGGTAGATAGAAAGGAACTTTTCCCCTTAGTAGAGGGGTCAATAACCAGGGGGCATAGTTTCAAGATAAGTGGCAGGAGGTTTAGAGGGGATTTGAGGAAAAACTTTTTCACCCAGAGGGTGGTTGGAATCTGGAACTCACTGCCTGAAAGGGTGGTAGAGGCAGGAACCCTCACAACATTCAAGAAGCATTTAGATGAGGACTTGAAATGCCATAGCATACAAGGCTATGGACCAAGTGCTGGAAAATGGGATTAGAATAGACATGGCTTGATGGCCGGCGCGGACACGATGGGCCGAATGGCCTCTTTCTGTGCTCTATTGCTCTATGACTCTAATATGATTGAATTTTACATTAAGTTTGAGAGTGATGTAGTCCAATCTGAAATTAAGGTCTTCAATCTAAACAGAGGAAACTACAAGGGCATGAAGGACGAGTTGGCCATGGTAGATTGGGAGACTACACTAAAAGGTATGAAGGTGGACATACAATGGCTAACATTCAAGGAAATGCTGCATAATTTGCAACAAACATATATTCCTCTAGGGCATAAAAACCCAAAAAGGAAAAGTGATCCAACCATGGCTAACAAAAGAAATTAAAGCTAGTATTAAATCAAAGGAGGAAGCTTATAAAGTTGCCAGAAAAAGCATTCAGCCTGAGGATTGGGATCCTTTTAGAAATCAGCAAAGGGGACGAAGAAATGGATAAAGAAAGGGAAAATGGAATATGAGCACAAGCGAGCGAAAAATATAAAAACGGATTGTCAAAGCTTCTATAGGAATGTGAAAAGGAAAAGACTGGCAAAGGTAAATATAGGTCCTTTACATTCAGAGACGAGAGAATTTATAATGGGGAATGAGGAAATGGCTGAGAAATTAAATAAATAATTTGTTTCTGTCTTCAGGGAGGAGGACACAAAAAACCTCCCAGAAATACGAGAAAAGCAAGGGTGTGACGAGAATGAAGAACTTAAAGAAATAATTGGTAAAAAAAAAACCAGTACTAGCAAAATTAATGGGACTAAAACTCAATAAATCTCAAGGACCGGATGACCTACATCATAGGGTTTTGAAAGAGGTGGCCATTGGGATAGTGGACGCATTGGTTGTCATCTTTGAGGATGTAACTAGTGGAGTAGTCAAAGGGCAACCGATAGATGTGGTGTATTTGGGTTTTCAGAAGGCCTTCAATAAGGTCCCACACAAGAGGTTGGTGAACAACATTAGGGCACATGGAATTGGGGATAATATACTAGCATGGATTGAGAATTGGTTAACAGACAGAAAACAAAGAGTAGGGATAAATGGGTCTTTTTCAGGATGGCAGGCTGTGACTAGTGGGGTACCGCAAGGATCGGTGCTTGGGCCCCAGCTATTCACAATCTATATCAATGATTTGGATGAGGGGACTAAATGTAACATTTATAAATTTGCTGATGATACAAAGCTAGGTGACAGTGTCAGTTGTGAAGAGGATGTGAAGAGGCTTCAAGGGGATCTCGACAGGCGCAGTGAGTGGGCGAGAACATGGCAGTTGGAATATAATGTGGATAAATGTGAAGTTATCCACTTTGGTAGAGAAAACAGAAAGGCAGAGTATTTCCTAAATGGTGAAAGATTGGGGAATGCAGATGTTCAAAGGGACCTGGGTGTCCTTGTTTATGAGTCACTGAAAGTGAATGTGCAGGTGCAGCAAGCCATTTGTAAGGCAAATGGTATGCTGGCCTTCATTACAAGAGAATTTGAGTACAAGAATAAAGAAGTCTTACTCCAATTATATAGGGCCTTGGTGAGACCACACCTGGAGTACTGTGTACAATTTTGGTCTCCTTACCTAAGGAAGGATATACTTGCCATAGAGGGAGTACAACGAAGGTTCAGGAGAGTGATTCCTGGGATGGCGGGACTGTCGTATGAGAAGAGATTGAGTAAACTAGGCCTGTATTCTCTTGAATTCAGAAGAATGAGAGGGGATCTCATTCAAGCACACAAAATTATTACAGGGCTTGATAGGGTGGATACTGGGAGAATGTTTCCCTTGGCTGGGGAGTCGAGAACCAGGGGCCACAGCCTCAGGATAAAGGGTAGGCCATTCAGGACTGAGATGAGAAGAAATTTCTTCAGAGGTTGGTGAATCTTTGGAATTCTCTACCCCAGAGGGCTGTGGAGGCTCAGTCATTGGGTATATTCAAAACAGAAGTCGATAGATTTCTGACTGGTAAGGGCATCAAGGGATATGTCGATAGGGCCGGTGAATGGAATTGAGGCAGAAGATCAGCCATGATCTCATTGAATGGTGGAGCAGGCTCGAAGGGCCGAATGCCCTACTGCTGCTCCTATTTCTTTTGTTCTTATGCCTAGCAGAAAGGAAGATGGTTGTGGTGATTGCAGGTCAATCATCACAGCCCCAGGACCTCGCTGCAGGAGTTCCTCAGGGCAGTGTCCGAGGCCCAACAATCTTCAGCTGGCTTCATCAATGACCTTCCCTCCAACATAAGATCAGAAATGAGGTTGTTCGCTGATGACTGCACAGTGTTCAGCGCCATTCACAACTCCTCAGATAATGAAGCAGTCCATGCCGGCATGCAGCAAGACCTGGACGACGTTCAGGCTTGGGCTGATAAGTGGCAGGTAACATTTGCTCCACACAAATGCCAGGCAATGATTATCTCCAACATGCGGGAGACTAACCACCTCCCCTGGACATTAAACGGCATTACCATCGCTGAATCCACCACCATCAATATGCTGCGGATCACCATTGAACAGAAACTTAACTGGACCAGCCACATAAATACTGTGGCAACAAGAGCAGGCCAGAGGCTGGGTATTCTGCGGTGATTGTCTCACCTCCTGACTCCCCAAAGCCTTTCCACCATCTACAAGGCACAAGTAAGGAGTGTGATGGAATACTCTGCACTTGCCTGGATGAGTGCAGCTCCAACAACACTCAAGAAGCTCGACACCATCCAGGACAAAGCAGCCCACTTGATCGGCACCCCATCCACCACCTTAAACATTCACTCCCTCCACCACCGGCGCACCGTGGCTGCAGTGTGTACCATCTACAAGATGCACTGCAGCAACTTGCCAAGGCTTCTTCGGCAGCCCCTCCCAAACCCGTGACCTCTTCCACCTAGAAGGACAAGGTCTGCAGGCGCATGGGAACACCATCACCTCCAAGTTCCCCTCCGAGTCACACGCCATCCTGACATGGGAAGTATATCGTCGATTGTTCATCGTCGCTGGGTCAAAATCCTGGAACTCCCTCCCTAACAGCACTGTGGGAGAACCTTCACCACATGGACTGCAGCAGTTCAAGATGGCGGCTCACCACCACCTTCTCAAGGGCAATTAGGGATGTGCAATAAATGCTGGCCTTGCCAGCGACGCCCACATCCATAAACACATTTTTAAAAAGCAGCAAACGCTTTCGCTTTGCTTCTGACCGCAAATTTCAGGCTATTAAAATATATTTTTAAATGATTTTAACATTCCCTTACATTTAAAATGAGTTTAGGTTATTTTTGGCCCCTTTAAAAATGTTTACATTTATTTTCAAAAAATAAAATTTTTGTATAAATGTTTAATTAAATTGTATTTTAATTAATTCTTGAACATGTGATGATTATTTTATTTCAATGTTGTGAAAAATGTAACTTTTTTTTAGCGGAATCCTATTATGAATATGGAGATTCCGTATATAAATGAATCCCCATTTGCATCTTAGGAATCGCCTTTGTGATGAGTTGAGCTGTCCCATGTGAGCCCAGGGATTCTAGCGATCCGCATGCCCCCTGGGATACTTGGGCCATTACGCAGGCCCACGACTGGAAGAGTCTGAAGCTCCGGTGGCACCATGGAAGTGCGGAGCTTTCTTGCGGTTCTAAGGATTTCGCCCGTAGCAAGCCTCCGAAAGCAATTTCCAGGTCAATGTTCATTTAAACCATTACGCTGATAAAGGCAGGTCCTAGGCTTGCTTTTACCAGGCATAAGAGTTTCATGGGCATTCGCTCGCTAACTCTATGCCAACAAATGTCCATTTCTAACAGATGGGTACGATCTGTCAAGCAAAATATTGGAGATCGCAAGTTCTGGGTTTTCGTGAATTCAAATAACTGACCCATTGTCTTTTCCTCACATACCTCCAAGGAGTAATGTTCTACTGTGTGAACATCTGTAAATCTTCTGTGCAGAAAATTTAACAATGTATCAGGATCCTGCCAGGTGTGTATGGGGTTTCACAGTGTATCAGGATCCTGCCAGGTGTGTATGGGGTTTCACAGTGTATCAGGATCCTGCCAGGTGTGTATGGGGTTTCACAGTGTATCAGGATCCTGCCAGGTGTGTATGGGGTTTCACAGTGTATCAGGATCCTGCCAGGTGTGTATGGGGTTTCACAGTGTATCAGGATCCTGCCAGGTGTGTATGGGGTTTCACAGTGTATCAGATCCTGCCAGGTGTGTATGGGGTTTCACAGTGTATCAGGATCCTGCCAGGTGTGTATGGGGTTTCACAGTGTATCAGGATCCTGCCAGGTGTGTATGGGGTTTCACAGTGTATCAGGATCCTGCCAGGTGTGTATGGGGTTTCACAGTGTATCAGGATCCTGCCAGGTGTGTATGGGGTTTCACAGTGTATCAGGATCCTGCCAGGTGTGTATGGGGTTTCACAGTGTATCAGGATCCTGCCAGGTGTGTATGGGGTTTCACAGTGTATCAGGATCCTGCCAGGTGTGTATGGGGTTTCACAGTGTATCAGGATCCTGCCAGGTGTGTATGGGGTTTCACAGTGTATCAGGATCCTGCCAGGTGTGTATGGGGTTTCACAGTGTATCAGGATCCTGCCAGGTGTGTATGGGGTTTCACAGTGTATCAGGATCCTGCCAGGTGTGTATGGGGTTTCACAGTGTATCAGGATCCTGCCAGGTGTGTATGGGGTTTCACAGTGTATCAGGATCCTGCCAGGTGTGTATGGGGTTTCACAGTGTATCAGGATCCTGCCAGGTGTGTATGGGGTTTCACAGTGTATCAGGATCCTGCCAGGTGTGTATGGGGTTTCACAGTGTATCAGGATCCTGCCAGGTGTGTATGGGGTTTCACAGTGTATCAGGATCCTGCCAGGTGTGTATGGGGTTTCACAGTGTATCAGGATCCTGCCAGGTGTGTATGGGGTTTCACAGTGTATCAGGATCCTGCCAGGTGTGTATGGGGTTTCACAGTGTATCAGGATCCTGCCAGGTGTGTATGGGGTTTCACAGTGTATCAGGATCCTGCCAGGTGTGTATGGGGTTTCACAGTGTATCAGGATCCTGCCAGGTGTGTATGGGGTTTCACAGTGTATCAGGATCCTGCCAGGTGTGTATGGGGTTTCACAGTGTATCAGGATCCTGCCAGGTGTGTATGGGGTTTCACAGTGTATCAGGATCCTGCCAGGTGTGTATGGGGTTTCACAGTGTATCAGGATCCTGCCAGGTGTGTATGGGGTTTCACAGTGTATCAGGATCCTGCCAGGTGTGTATGGGGTTTCACAGTGTATCAGGATCCTGCCAGGTGTGTATGGGGTTTGACAGTGTATCAGGATCCTGCCAGGTGTGTATGGGGTATCAGTGTATCAGGATCCTGCCAGGTGTGTATGGGCTTTCACAGTGTATCAGGATCCTGCCAGGTGTGTATCGGGTTTCACAGTGTATCAGGATCCTGCCAGGTGTGTATGGGGTTTACAGTGTATCAGGATCCTGCCAGGTGTGTATGGGGTTTCACAGTGTATCAGGATCCTGCCAGGTGTGTATGGGGTTTCACAGTGTATCAGGATACTGCCAGGTGTGTATGGGGTTTCACAGTGTATCAGGATCCTGCCAGGTGTGTATGGGGTTTCACAGTGTATCAGGATCCTGCCAGGTGTGTATGGGGTTTCACAGTGTATCAGGATCCTGCCAGGTGTGTATGGGGTTTCACAGTGTATCAGGATCCTGTCAGGTGTGTATGGGGTTTCACAGTGTATCAGGATCCTGCCAGGTGTGTATCGGGTTTCACAGTGTATCAGGATCCTGCCAGGTGTGTATGGGTTTCACAGTGTATCAGGATCCTGTCAGGTGTGTATCGGGTTTCACAGTGTATCAGGATCCTGCCAGGTGTGTATGGGGTTTCACAGTGTATCAGGATCCTGCCAGGTGTGTATGGGGTTTCACAGTGTATCAGGATCCTGCCAGGTGTGTATGGGGTTTCACAGTGTATCAGGATCCTGCCAGGTGTGTATGGGGTTTCACAGTGTATCAGGATCCTGCCAGGTGTGTATGGGGTTTCACAGTGTATCAGGATCCTGCCAGGTGTGTATGGGGTTTCACAGTGTATCAGGATCCTGCCAGGTGTGTATGGGGTTACAACCAATTATTCTGATTCTCAGAAGTGAAATAAATGGTTTGAAATCTCCACTTACCTTTCAGCTGACTGGGTAGTTCAGATAAACCTCGTGCAATGTTCAGGTAATCAAATGGATCAGAACCTGTTTAAATCAATTAGCATTCATTAACTCAGCTCTGTGTAATATTATAGCAAATCATGCTTTGTTTGAATGTGAAATTGAATGCAGTGTCTGAGTTTACCATACCAAGTTCCTGCATTTCTTTCAGTATTTTGTCCAGCTTTGGTATCCCTTGGCGCATTTTCACAAAGGATTCCCACATCACCCTTCGGGCCCGAGAGCCTTTCTCCATCACCAGAGTTAGGAGTAGTTTGGAACTGTCCGCCCGGTTTCCCTTCTCCACGAGATCAGCGATTTTCTGTGAAGAATAATAATCAATATATTGAGGAGCGGAGTGAAAGACAAACACAGCGTATGAGAAGGGAAGGATCTGCTCAGTGATGGGATCTCTCCCAGTTGTTTTGAGCACAGAAAACAATCACTGGGCCGGGTACCGATCCATTCTGAACAGGGGCTGAATATTCTGTAAACATCTTGATTCAGTCATTAACGGCCAGGAAATGGAACGAATATAGTTCTCAGAGCGAGGAATTAATGAGAATCTGCAGCACTTTTAAAGTTAGAACATCGCACGAGGTTTATCCCAAGTACCCAGTCACCTGAAATGGAGATTTCAAACCGTTTATAGCACATCTGACTTTTAATGGGATTAGTTTTCTCTGTCCTTCAGTGTCCAACACGACATCGGATTACTGACTGACGATATGATACTCATTTCTCACATTTTTTTTCCTGCTGCCACACTTTGTGATTTATTAGAAATAAAACAGCAGCGAATCAGATCTCCAGCTGAAGGAATGAATCTGAAGTGAGAGAAACAGCTAGAAAACTGCTTGAGGAATTACACTGACTAATCGAAACAATCACTGTTGATGTGTAGGGCCGGAGAATCGACCAGTAAAAATAATGCTGAAAAATCTAATCACATTTTCCCCCAGTAATTGAAATGTCTGACACCCGTTATTTTGCCCATCCGCTGCCGGTATGAAACATCGGTAACCGGGAACAGATATCCAGCAATGGGGTTGGTGTAGTCAGGACTTTCATCATCAAAACTTACACTTATATAACACCTTTAATGCAGAAAAGAAAACGTCAAAAGGCACTGCAGAGGTGCAGACAATGGACAGAGAGATGACGAGGCGTCGAGAACGATAGCCTGTTGGTTATGTTACTGGACGAGTAATCCAGAGACAACGGTTCAAATATCATTGTGGTTGTTTCATGAATTTGAATTCAAATTCGAATTTGAAACATTTCGAAATAAAAAGCTGGTATTAGTAAAGATTGTCGTAAAACCCAATGCCCTTTACGCCTGGTCGAGACGCGACTCCAGTCTTTCACCAATGTGATGCCCTCTGACATGGCCTAGAAATCCTCTTGAAAGAAGGATACGGAAGAATAAAACCGGGCGGACCGCTCGGCTTCGGCATTGGATTCGGACACGACGAAGGAATACCCAGCCCAGTCAACCCTCTAAAGCCCTCCTCACTAACACCTGGGGACTGGTGCCAAAGTAGGGAGAAGTGGACCACACATTAGTCAAGCAACTGTGTGACGTAGTGATACTTATAAAATCATATTTATTAGCAAACGTCCCAGGCACCTCCATCAGCATTCATCGGTATTTCCTGACCCAGTAGGAGGACAGACCCACCAGCGGTGGGGGACAGTGATATACCCTCAGGTGTAAGTGTCCTGGGAATCATTAACATTGACTCCGGAGCCGATGAAGTCTCATGGGTTCAGGTCAAACATGGGCAAGGAAACCTCCTGCTGATTACCACCTTCTGCCCTCCCTCAGCCGATGAATCAGAACTCCTCCATTTTGAACACAACTTGGAGGAAGCAATAAAGGTGACAAACGGTCCAGAATGTACAGTAGGTGTGAGATTTAGTGCCTAGTTCCCCCGCATTTCGATATCAAGAAACAAATGAATGAACTGGGTGCAGCAAATGCTAAAGGTCCCGTCACCATTCTGGCTGTGGTGTTGAAGATCTGTGCTCTGGAACTAACCACACCTCTAGTAAAGTTGTTCCAGTACATCCTCAGCACTGGAATCTGCCCGACAATGTAGAGAATTGTCCAGGTATGTCCTGTCCATAAAGAGCAGGACAAATCCAAGCCGATCAATTACCGCCCTATCAGCCTGCTCTCAATCTTCATCAAAGTGTTGGAAGGAGTTATCAACACTGCTATCAAGCAGCACTTAATCACAAATAAGCTGCTCACCGAGGCTCAATTTGAGTTCCACCAGGACCAATCGACTCCAAACAAGGACCAAAGAACTGAATTCCAGCTGTGAGGTGACAGAGACTGTACTTGATACCAAGGCAGTGCTCGACGTGTGTGGCACCATGGAGTGTGGTTGTTGGAGGCGAATCGTCTCAGCACCAGGACATCACTGCAGGAGTTCCTCGGGGCAGAGTCTTCGGACTAACCACTTCAGCTGCTTCGTCAATTACCTTCCCTCCTTCATAAAGCCAGGAGTGGGGATGTTCTCTGATTATTGCAGTGTTCAGCTCCATTTTCAATTCGTCAGATAATGAAGCGGTCCATGCTCGCATGCAGCAAGCCCTAGACAATATCTAGGCTTGGGCGGATAAGTGGCAAGTAACATTCGCGCCCCACAAGTGTCAAGCAATGCCCATCTCCCACAAGAGAGTCCAACCATGGCCGTTGGTCATTCACTGGCATTGCCATCGTCAAATCCCTACCATTGACTAGCCACAAAAAAACTCGTGACTACTAGAGCAGGTAAGAGGCTGGGTATTCTGTGGCGAGTGGCTGAACTCCCGTCACCCAGGAGCCTCTCTGCACCTATAAGGTACAACTGCGGCGTGTGATGGAAAACTCTCCACTTGCCTGGATAGGTGCAGCTGCAACAGCACTCAAGAAGCTGCACGCAATCCAGGACAGAGAAATACGCTTCATCGGCAGCCCACCCACCACCTTAAACATCCAATCCCTCCACCAACGGTGCACCATCGCTGCAGTGTGTGCTATTTACAGAAAGAACTACAGCAGTTCGCCCAGGCTTCTTTGACAGCACCTCTCAAACCCGCGCCCTCTGCCACCTCGGACAAGAGCGGCATCTGCATGGAAACACCACCACCTCCAAGTTCCACTTCAAGTAACATACGATCCTGACTTGAACATATATCGCCGTTCCTTCATCGTCAGTGTAAATTAGAGCCAAAACGCCCAGCGCCCTCTACAGAGGGAACAGGATAAGCGACTGTATGTTTCCTTAACCAATCAGCTTGAAGAATCCTTACGCAAAGTCTGAACCAGGAAGTCTTAGTTAGAATATAGAATGCAATGTCAAATCACATGCAGAAAGTGAAATAAAGAGAGGGAAAGAAAGATTGGATTCAGAATGCATCTCACTGAAACATACAAAATTCTTACAGGGCTTGACAGGGTAGATGCAGGGCGGATGCTTCCCCTGGCTGGAGAGTCTAGAACCAGGGCTCACAGTCTTAGACAAAGGGGTCGGCCATTTAGAACTGTGATAAGGAGAAATTTCTTCACTCAGAGGGTGGTGAATCTTTAGAATTCTCTACCCCAGAGGGCTGTGGATGCTCAGTTGTTGAGTATATTCAAGGCAGAGATCGATAGATTTTTGAATCTTAAGGGAATCAAGGAATATGGGGATATTGCAGGAAAGGGGAGATGAGATAGAAGATCAGCCATGATCTTATTGAATGGCAGAGCAGGCTCGAAGGGATAAATGGCCTACTCCTGCTATTGGCCCAGAAATTCGGCCGAATACGGGAGAGTACGAACTGTGTACTCACCCATATTCGGTCCCGAAGTGCCGGTTTCCTGCATGCACTGCGCATGCGCGGGAAACCGGCACTTCCGATGTGGCGAGGGGGCGGTTCCTAAGTGAACCGCGTGCGCGCTGCAGGTTGTGCGCACGCAGCACACTTAGGTTTTTTTCAGGTTTGAATGCGAGGGTAAGTATGGAAGATTTCACACAGGAAGAAAGCAGGCGTAAGACCCCCTTTTAACAAGGTAATTAGTTAATTAAGTATTATTTAAATTTTTTTCAACAGGTTTATCTTTTTTAGAGACTTTAAAGAAAGGTAAGTTTATTTTTATAACTTTTAAAAATAATTTAAATTTTTTCAAAAATTTAAATTTTTGTTTAAAGTGGTTAATTTATTTAACTATAGTTATTTTATTATTTGTGATGGTTTTTTAAAATTTAATTGAGGTTTAGCTGTTCTTTTGGGGGCAAGTTGTATTCATAGTTTTGACAGTTCTCCTGTCAAAACTATGAATGAAAGATGGTGTGCTGCCATTGGCTCTAACTGGCCCACGTGATCCCAGAGGTCGCATCGAACTAACTGCGCCTCTGGGACACGCACACACTGCGCGCCGGCACCAGGGAGAGGCCCAGGAACTGAAGTTCTTGTGGGCCTGAACCATGAAGGCAGGCGCGGTAGGTAAGATCGCGCCAGATCCTTACCCCCGCGGCAACCATCGAAGTCTAATTTCTGGGCCAATATTTCTAATCTTATGTTCACAGGGAGCGAAAAAAGAGACAGAAAGAAAAGGTACCAACATTACTGAATTTTTGTTTGCTACAGCTCCAACAATAATAAAAATCTGAAGGAATGAGACTCCACACTTGTAAAAGTTAATTTTCTGTGCAAGAGATGTTGTTTGGCATTAGTTAAGACTGATCACGCCGTTAAACAAATTACACTGGAATAGGCAAGCCCTGACTTTTCCTGGCGAGTTTCCTGTGTATCTATCAGGTAAGTACTGTAATTTTACGCCGTTCCATGCATTCAATGGCGAGTCTCTCGGCGAGATTCCATTCTCGCGCAGCTTTGGGAGCAGCAGGGCAACTCGGACAGGACCTTCCCGATTTTCCTGTTTAACTCCGCATGTGCGGTCGCTGGAAGTTACTGTCCAATTTACACTTTAATAACAGTGAGCGCTGTTAGCCCCACCGTTATTTCTACAGCAAAATCTGGCCTATTGCAAAAATATGAAACTAAAACTATTTCATTCCCCAGTCACTCACTCCGTGAACAAAATGGTGCAGAAACCAAACCATTAAAGTGAGCGGACGGTAAATGACAGACTGAGTAATCCCCCTGGGGAGTGACGTTCCACACCAGGAGCACAGGGGCAGGTAATTACAGACTGAGTAATCTCAATTTCCTGATGTTCCCCCCTGGGGAGTGACGTTCCACACCATGGGCACAGCGGCAGGTAATTACAGACTGAGTAATCTCAATTTCCTGATGTTCCCCCTGGGGAGTGACGTTCCACACCAGGAGCACAGGGGCAGGTAATTACAGACTGAATAATCTCAATTCCCTGATGTTCCCCCCTGGGGAGTGACGTTCCACACCATGGGCACAGCGGCAGGTAATTACAGACTGAGTAATCTCAATTTCCTCATGTTCCCCCCTGGGGAGTGACGTTCCACACCAAGAGCACAGGGGCAGGTAATTACAGACTGAGTAATCTCAATTTCCTCATGTTCCCCCCTGGGCAGTGACGTTCCACACCAGGAGTACAGGGGATGGTAATTTACCCAGTTGTGTACAAGTTTGGAGACTCCATTTATACAATGTAAAAGCAAGGGAAAAACAGGCGTACAATTGCACTGGGATGTTAGCAGGGATGTGGAGTTACTGTTAGAGACTGCGATCTGAGAACATTGGGCTCATTCAACTAGAGGTGAGCAGATTAAGTGAGAAGTTGCAGCAAGTCTTCAGATTCTGAAGAGTTATGATCAAATAAATAGTTACTAAGGTTCCACTGATTGCCCAAAGGGCACATATTTAGACTAATTCGAAGAATTGGGGTGAACGTTAATAAATGTATTTACACACGAGGTGGTTAGAAAGCAGAATTCAACCACACAGACTATTGTGGAAGCAAGTCGACATTTTTTTGATAAAATCAATTTCTATTGTGCGTGGATAGAAAGGAATGCTGGAGTATGGGGAGTGAAGAGAAGATAGCACCTGGACTAATTGTGATACTAAGTATAATGCGGCCAACAGGAGGTTGGGATTATACTAGGTGGGATATTAACAGTAATGGGCAGTGAGCAGGAGGTTGGGATTAGACTGGGTGGGATATTAACAGTAATGGGCAGTGAGCAGGAGGTTGGGATTAGACTGGGTGGGATATTAACGGTAATGGGCAGTGAGCAGGAGGTTGGGATTATACTAGGTGGGATATTAACAGTAATGGGTAGTGAGCAGGAGGTTGGGATTAGACTAGGTGGGATATTAACGGTAATGGGCAGTGAGCAGGAGGTTGGGATTATACTAGGTGGGATATTAACAGTATTGGTCAGTGAGCAGGAGGTTGGGATTAGACTAGGTGGGATATTAACAGTATTGGTCAGTGAGCAGGTGGTTGGGATTAGACTAGGTGGGATATTAACAGTAATGGGCAGTGAGCAGGAGGTTGAGATTAGACGAGGTGGGATATTAACAGTATTGGTCAGTGAGCAGGAGGTTGAGATTAGACGAGGTGGGATATTAACAGTAATGGGCAGTGAGCAGAAGGTTGAGATTAGACTGGGTGGGATATTAACAGTAATGGGCAGTGAGCAGGAGGTTGAGATTAGACTAGGTGGGATATTAACAGTATTGGTCAGTGAGCAGAAGGTTGAGATTAGACTGGGTGGGATATTAACAGTAATGGGCAGTGAGCAGGAGGTTGGGATTAGACTAGGTGGGATATTAACAGTAATGGGCAGTGAGCAGGAGGTTGAGATTAGACTAGGTGGGATATTAACAGTATTGGTCAGTGAGCAGGAGGTTGAGATTAGACTAGGTGGGATATTAACAGTAATGGGCAGTGAGCAGAAGGTTGAGATTAGACTGGGTGGGATATTAACAGTAATGGGCAGTGAGCAGGAGGTTGAGATTAGACTAGGTGGGATATTAACAGTATTGGTCAGTGAGCAGAAGGTTGAGATTAGACTGGGTGGGATATTAACAGTAATGGGCAGTGAGCAGGAGGTTGAGATTAGACTGGGTGGGATATCAACAGTAATGTGTAGTGAGCAGGAGGTTGGGATACTAGGTGGGATATTAACGGTAATGGGTAGTGAGCAGGTGGTTGGGATTAGACTAGGTGGGATATGAACAGTAATGGGCAGTGAGCAGGAGGTTGAGATTAGACTGGGTGGGATATTAACGGTAATGGGCAGTGAGCAGGTGGTTGGGATTAGACTAGGTTGGATATTAACGGTAATGGGTAGTGAGCAGGAGGTTGGGATTAGACTAGGTGGGATATTAACGGTAATGGGCAGTGAGCAGGTGGTTGGGATTAGACTCGGTGGAATATTAACGGTAATGGGCAGTGAGCAGGAGGTGGGGATTAGACTAGGTGGGATATTAACAGTAATGGGTAGGGAGCAGGAGGTGGGGATTAGACTAGGTGGGATATTAACGGTAATGGGTAGTGAGCAGGAGGTTGGGATTAGACTGGGTGGGATATTAACAGTAATGGGCAGTGAGCAGGAGGTTGGGATTAGACGAGGTGGGATAATAACAGTAATGGGCAGTGAGCAGGCGGATGGGATTAGACGAGGTGGGATATTAACAGTAATAGGTAGTGAGCAGGAGGTTGGGATTAGACTAGGTGGGATATTAACGGTAATGGGTAGTGAGCAGGAGGTTGGGATTAGACAAGGTGGGATATTAACGGTAATGGGCAGTGAGCAGGAGGTTGGGATTAGGCTAGGTGGGATATTAACGGTAATGGGTTGTGAGCAGGAGGTTGGGATTAGACTAGGTGGGATATTAACGGTAATGGGCAGTGAGCAGGAGGTTGGGATTAGACTAGGTGGGATATTAATAGTAATGGGCAGTGAGCAGGAGGTTGGGCTTAGACTAGGTGGGATATTAACAGTAATGGGTAGTGAGCAGGTGGTTGGGATTAGACTAGGTGGGATATTAATGATAATGGTCAGTGAGCAGGTGGTTGGGATTAGACTAGGTGGGATATTAACGGTAATGGGCAGTGAGCAGGAGGTTGGGATTAGACGAGGTGGGATATTAACGGTAATGGGCAGTGAGCAGGATGTTGGGATTAGACTAGGTGGGATATTAACAGTAATGGGCAGTGAGCAGGAGGTTGGGATTAGACTAGGTGCGATATTAACGGTAATGGGCAGTGAGCAGGAGGTTGGGATTAGACTAGGTGGGATATTAACGGTAATGGGCAGTGAGCAGGAGGTTGGGATTAGACTTGGTTGGATATTAACGGTAATGGGTAGTGAGCAGGTGGTTGGGATTAGACTAGGTGGGATATTAATGGTAATGGGTAGTGAGCAGGCGGTTGGGATTAGACGAGGTGGGATATTAACAGTAATAGGTAGTGAGCAGGAGGTTGGGATTAGACTAGGTGGGATATTAACGGTAATGGGTAGTGAGCAGGAGGTTGGGATTAGACAAGGTGGGATATTAACGGTAATGGGCAGTGAGCAGGAGGTTGGGATTAGGCTAGGTGGGATATTAACGGTAATGGGTTGTGAGCAGGAGGTTGGGATTAGACTAGGTGGGATATTAACGGTAATGGGCAGTGAGCAGGAGGTTGGGATTAGACTAGGTGGGATATTAATAGTAATGGGCAGTGAGCAGGAGGTTGGGCTTAGACTAGGTGGGATATTAACAGTAATGGGTAGTGAGCAGGAGGTTGGGATTAGACTAGGTGGGATATTAACAGTAATGGGCAGTGAGCAGTAGGTTGGGATTAGACTAGGTGGGATATTAACGGTAATGGGCAGTGAGCAGGTGGTTGCGATTAGACTAGGTGTGATATTAACAGTAATGGGTAGTGAGCAGGTGGTTGGGATTAGACTAGGTGGGATATTAATGATAATGGTCAGTGAGCAGGTGGTTGGGATTAGACTAGGTGGGATATTAACGGTAATGGGCAGTGAGCAGGAGGTTGGGATTCGACTAGGTGGGATATTAACAGTAATGGGCAGTGAGCAGGAGGTTGGGATTAGACTAGGTGCGATATTAACGGTAATGGGCAGTGAGCAGGAGGTTGGGATTAGACTAGGTGGGATATTAACGGTAATGGGCAGTGAGCAGGAGGTTGGGATTAGACGAGGTGGGATATTAACGGTAATGGGCAGCGAGCAGGAGGTTGGGATTAGACTAGGTGGGATATTAACGGTAATGGGCAGTGAGCATGAGGTTGGCATTAGACTAGGTGGGATATTAAGGGTAATGGATAGTGAGCAGGAGGTTGGGATTAGACAAGGTGGGATATTAACGGTAATGGGTAGTGAGCAGGAGGTTGGGATTAGACTAGGTGGGATATTAACAGTAATGGGCAGTGAGCAGGAGGTTGGGATTAGACTCGGTGGGATATTAACGGTAATGGGCAGTGAGCAGGAGGTTGAGATTAGACTAGGTGGGATATTAACGGTAATGGGCAGTGAGCAGGAGGTTGGGATTAGACTAGGTGGGATATTAACAGCAATGGGTAGTGAGCAGGAGGTTGGGATTAGACTAGGTGGGATATTAACGGTAATGGGCAGTGAGCAGGAGGTTGGGATTAGACTAGGTGGGATATTAACGGTAATGGGCAGTGAGCAAGAGGTTGGGATTAGACTAGGTGGGATATTAACGGTAATGGGCAGTGAGCAGGAGGTTGGGATTAGACTGGGTGGGATATTAACGGAAATGGTTAATGAGCAGGAGGTTAGGATTAGACTAGGTGGGATATTAATGGTAATAGGTAGTGAGCAGGAGGTTGGGATTAGACTAGGTGGGATATTAATGGTAATGGGTAGTGAGCAGGAGGTTGGGATTAGACGAGGTGGGATATTAACGGTAATGGGCAGTGAGCAGGAGGTTGAGATGAGACTAGGTGGGATATTAATGGTAATGGGCAGTGAGCAGGAGGTTGGGATTAGACTCGGTGGGATATTAACGGTAATGGGTAGTGAGCAGGAGGTTGGATTAGACTAGGTGGGATATTAACGGTAATGGTCAGTGAGCAGGAGGTTGGGATTAGACTAGGTGGGATATTAACGGTAATGGGCAGTGAGCAGGAGGTTGGGATTAGACTTGGTTGGATATTAACGGTAATGTGTATTGAGCAGGATGTTGGGATTAGACTAGGTGGGATATTAACGGTAATGGGTAGTGAGCAGGTGGTTGGGATTAGACAAGGTGCGATATTAATGGTAATGGGTAGTGAGCTGGAGGTTGGGATTCGACTAGGTGTGTTATTAATGGTAATGGGTAGTGAGCAGGAGGTTGGGATTAGACGAGGTGGGATATTAACGGTAATGGGCAGTGAGCAGAAGGTTGGGATTAGACTAGGTGGGATATTAACGGTAATGGGTAGCGAGCAGGAGGTTGTGATTAGACTAGGTGGGATATTAACGGTAATGGGCAGTGAGCAGGAGGTTGGGATTAGACTAGGTGGGAAATTGACAGTAAGGGGCAGTGAGCAGGAGGTTGGGATTAGGCTAGGTGGGATATTAACGGTAATGGGCAGCGTGCAGGAGGTTGGGATTAGACTAGGTGGGATATTAACGGTAATGGGTAGCGAGCATGAGGTTGGCATTTGACTAGGTGGGATATTAAGGGTAATGGATAGTGAGCAGGAGGTTGGGATTAGACAAGGTGGGATATTAACGGTAATGGGTAGTGAGCAGGAGGTTGGGATTAGACTAGGTGGGATATTAACGGTAATGGGCAGTGAGCAGGTGGTTGAGATTAGACTAGGTGGGATATTAACAGTAATGGGTAGTGAGCAGGAGGTTGGGATTAGAGTCGGTGGGATATTAACAGCAATGGGTAGTGAGCAGGAGGTTGGGATTAGACTAGGTGGGATATTAATGGTAATGGGTAATGAGCAGGAGGTTGGGATTAGACTAGGTGGGATATTAACGGTAATGGGCAGTGAGCAGGAGGTTGGGATTAGACTGGGTGGGATATTAACGGAAATGGGTAATGAGCAGGAGGTTAGGATTAGACGAGGTGGGATATTAATGGTAATGGGTAGTGAGCAGGAGGTTGGGATTAGACTAGGTGGGACATTAACGGTAATGGGTAGTGAGCAGGAGGTGTGGATCAGACTAGGTGGGATATTAACGGTAATGGGCAGTGAGTAGGAGGTTGGGATTAGACTTGGTTGGATATTAACGGTAATGGGTAGTGAGCAGGAGGTTGGGATTAGACTAGGTGGGATATTAACGGTAATGGGAAGTGAGCAGGTGGTTGGGATTAGACTCGGTGGGATATTAATGGTAATGGGTAGTGAGCTGGAGGTTGGGATTAGACTAGGTGGGTTATTAATGGTAATGGGTAGTGAGCAGGAGGTTGGGATTAGACGAGGTGGGATATTAACGGTAATGGGCAGTGAGCAGGAGGTTGGGATTAGGCTAGGTGGGATATTAACAGTAATGGGCAGTGAGCAGGAGGTTGGGATTAGACTAGGTGGGATATTAACGGTAATGGGCAGTGAGCAGGTGGTTGAGATTAGACTAGCTGGGATATTAACAGTAATGGGCAGTGAGCAGGAGGTTGGGATTAGACTAGGTGGGATATTAACGTTAATGGGCAGTGAGCAGGAGGTTGGGATTAGACTAGGTGGGATATTAACGGTAATGGGTAGTGAGCAGGAGGTTGAGATTAGACTAGCTGGGATATTAACAGTAATGGGCAGTGAGCAGGAGGTTGGGATTAGACTATTTGAGATATTAACGGTAATGGGTAGTGAGCAGGTGGTTGGGATTAGACTCGGTGGGATATTAATGGTAATGGGTAGTGAGCTGGAGGTTGGGATTCGACTCGGTGGGTTATTAATGGTAATGGGTAGTGAGCAGGAGGTTGGGATTAGACGAGGTGGGATATTAACGGTAATGGGCAGTGAGCAGAAGGTTGGGATTAGACCAGGTGGGATATTAACAGTAATGGGCAGTGAGCAGGAGGTTGGGATTGGACTAGGTGGGAAATTGACTGTAAGGGGCAGTGAGCAGGAGGTTGGGATTAGGCTCGGTGGGATATTAACGGTAATGGTCAGTGAGCAGGAGGTTGGGATTAGACTAGGTGGGATATTAACGGTAATGGGCAGCGAGCAGGAGGTTGGGATGAGACTAGGTGGGATATTAAGGGTCATGGAAAGTGAGCAGGAGGTTGGGATTAGACAAGGTGGGATATTAACGGTAATGGGTAGTGAGCAGGAGGTTGGGATTAGACTAGGTGGGATATTAACAGTAATGGGCAGTGAGCAGGAGGTTGGGATTAGACTCGGTGGGATATTAACGGTAATGGGCAGTGAGCAGGTGGTTGAGATTAGACTAGCTGGGATATTAACAGTAATGGGCAGTGAGCAGGAGGTTGGGATTAGACTAGGTGGGATATTAACAGCAATGGGTAGTGAGCAGGAGGTTGGGATTAGACTAGGTGGGATATTAATGGTAATGGGTAGTGAGCAGGAGGTTGGGATTAGACTAGGTGGGATATTAACGGTAATGGGCAGTGAGCAGGAGTTTGGGATTAGACTGGGTGGGATATTAACGGAAATGGTTAATGAGCAGGAGGTTAGGATTAGACTAGGTGGGATATTAATGGTAATAGGTAGTGAACAGGAGGTTGGGATTAGACTAGGTGGGATATTAATGGTAATGGGTAGTGAGCAGGAGGTTGGGATTAGACTAGGTGGGATATTAACGGTAATAGGTAGTGAGCAGGAGGTTGGGATTAGACTGGGTGGGATATTAATGGTAATGGGTAGTGAGCAGGAGGTTGGGATTAGACTAGGTGGGATATTAATGGTAATAGGTAGTGAACAGGAGGTTGGGATTAGACTAGGTGGGATATTAATGGTAATGGGTAGTGAGCAGGAGGTTGGGATTAGACTAGGTGGGATATTAACGGTAATAGGTAGTGAGCAGGAGGTTGGGATTAGACTGGGTGGGATATTAATGGTAATGGGTAGTGAGCAGGAGGTTGGGATTAGACTAGGTGGGATATTAACGGTAATGGGCAGTGAGCAGGAGGTTGAGATTAGACTAGGTGGGATATTAATGGTAATGGGCAGTGAGCAGGAGGTTGGGATTAGACTAGGTGGGATATTAATGGTAATGGGTAGTGAGCGGGAGGTTAGGATTAGGCTAGGTGTGATATTAACAGCAATGGGTAGTGAGCGGGAGGTTGGGATTAGACTAGGTGGGATATTAACGGTAATGGGCAGTGAGCAGGAGGTTGGGATTAGACTTGGTTGGATATTAACGGTAATGGGTAGTGAGCAGGAGGTTGGCCTTAGACTAGGTGGGATATTAACGGTAATGGGTAGTGAGCAGGAGGTTGGGATTAGACGAGGTTGGATATTAATGGTAATGGGTAGTGAGCTGGAGGTTGGGATTAGACTAGGTGGGTTATTAATGGTAATGGGGAGTGAGCAGGAGGTTGGGATTAGACTAGGTGGGAAATTGACAGTAATGCGCAGTGAGCAGGGGGTTGGGATTCGACTAGGTGGGATATTAACGGTAATGGGTAGTGAGCAGGAGGTTGGGATTAGACTCGGTGGGATATTAACGGTAATGGGCAGTGAGCAGGAGGTTGGGATTAGACAAAATGGGATATTAACGGTAATGGGTAGTGAGCAGGAGGTTGGGATTAGACTAGGTGGGATATTAACAGTAATGGGCAGTGAGCAGGAGGTTGGGATTAGACTAGGTGGGATATTAATGGTAATGGACAGTGAGCAGGTGGTTGAGATTAGACTAGCTGGGATATTAACAGTAATGGGCAGTGAGCAGGAGGTTGGGATTAGACTAGGTGGGATATTAACGGTAATGGGTAGTGAGCAGGAGGTTGGGATTAGACTAGGTGGGATATTAACGGTAATGGGCAGTGAGCAGGAGGTTGGGATAAGACTCGGTGGGAAATTGACAGAAAGGGGCAGTGAGCAGGAGGTTGGGATTAGGCTAGGTGGGATATCAACAGTAATGCGCAGTGAGCAGGGGGTTGGGATTAGACTAGGTGGGATATTAATGGTAATGGGCAGTGAGCAGGAGGTTGGGATTAGACAAGGTGGGATATTAACGGTAATGGGCAGTGAGCAGGAGGTTGGGATTAGACTAGGTGGGATATTAACGGTAATGGGTAGTGAGCATGAGGTTGGCATTAGACTAGGTGGTATATTAAGGATAATGGATAGTGAGCAGGAGGTTGGCATTAGACAAGATGGGATATTAACGGTAATGGGTAGTGAGCAGGAGGTTGGGATTAGACTGGGTGGGATATTAACAGTAATGGGCAGTGAGCAGGAGGTTGGGATTAGACTAGGTGGGATATTAACGGTAATGGGCAGTGAGCAGGAGGTTGGGATTAGACTAGGTGGGATATTAACGGTAATGGGCAGTGAGCAGGAGGTTGGGATTAGACAAGGTGGGATATTAACGGTAATGGGCAGTGAGCAGGAGGTTGGGCTTAGACAAGGTGGGATATTAACGGTAATGGGCAGTGAGCAGGAGGTTGGGATTAGACTAGGTGGGATATTAACGGTAATGGGTAGTGAGCATGAGGTTGGCATTAGACTAGGTGGTATATTAAGCGTAATGGATAGTGAGCAGGAGGTTGGCATTAGACAAGATGGGATATTAACGGTAATGGGTAGTGAGCAGGAGGTTGGGATTAGACTGGGTGGGATATTAACAGTAATGGGCAGTGAGCAGGAGGTTGGGATTAGACTAGGTGGGATATTAACGGTAATGGGCAGTGAGCAGGAGGTTGGGATTAGACTGGGTGGGATATTAACAGTAATGGGCAGTGAGCAGGAGGTTGGGATTAGACTAGGTGGGATATTAACGGTAATGGGCAGTGAGCAGGAGGTTGGGATTAGACTAGGTGGGATATTAACGGTAATGGGCAGTGAGCAGGAGGTTGGGATTAGACTAGGTGGGATATTAATGGTAATGGGCAGTGAGCAGGAGGTTGGGATTAGACTAGGTGGGATATTAATGGTAATGGGTAGTGAGCTGGAGGTTGGGATTAGACTAGGTGGGTTATTAATGGTAATGGGTAGTGAGCAGGAGGTTGGGATTAGACGAGGTGGGATATTAACGGTAATGGGCAGTAAGCAGGAGGTTGGGATTAGACTAGGTGGGATATTAACGGTAATTGATAGTGAGCAGGAGGTTGGGATTAGACAAGATGGGATATTAACGGTAATGGGTAGTGAGCAGGAGGTTGCGATTAGGCTAGGTGGGATATTAACGGTAATGGGTAGTGAGCAGGAGGTTGAGATTAGACTAGCTGGGATATTAACAGTAATGGGCAGTGAGCAGGAGGTTGGGATTAGACTATTTGAGATATTAACGGTAATGGGTAGTGAGCAGGTGGTTGGGATTAGACTAGGTGGGATATTAATGGTAATGGGTAGTGAGCTGGAGGTTGGGATTAGACTAGGTGGGTTATTAATGGTAATGGGTAGTGAGCAGGAGGTTGGGATTAGACGAGGTGGGATATTAACGGTAATGGGCAGTGAGCAGAGGTTGGGATTAGACTAGGTGGGATATTAACAGTAATGGGCAGTGAGCAGGAGGTTGGGATTAGGACTAGGTGGGAAATTGACTGTAAGGGGCAGTGAGCAGGAGGTTGGGATTCGGCTAGGTGGGATATTAACGGTAATGGTCAGTGAGCAGGAGGTTGGGATTAGACTAGGTGGGATATTAACGGTAATGGGCAGCGAGCAGGAGGTTGGGATTAGACTAGGTGGGATATTAACGGTAATGGGTAGTGAGCATGAGGTTGGCATTAGACTAGGTGGGATATTAAGGGTAATGGATAGTGAGCAGGAGGTTGGGATTAGACAAGGTGGGATATTAACGGTAATGGGTAGTGAGCAGGAGGTTGGGATTAGACTAGGTGGGATATTAACAGTAATGGGCAGTGAGCAGGAGGTTGGGATTAGACTCGGTGGGATATTAACGGTAATGGGTAATGAGCAGGAGGTTAGGATTAGACTAGGTGGGATATTAATGGTAATGGGTAGTGAGCAGGAGGTTGGGATTAGACTAGGTGGGATATTAACGGTAATGGGCAGTGAGCAGGAGGTTGAGATTAGACTAGGTGGGATATTATTGGTAATGGGCAGTGAGCAGGAGGTTGGGATTAGACTAGGTGGGATATTCACGGTAATGGGTAGTGAGCGGGAGGTTAGGATTAGGCTAGGTGGGATATTAACAGCAATGGGTAGTGAGCGGGAGGTTTGGATTAGACTAGGTGCGATATTAACGGTAATGGGCAGTGAGCAGGAGGTTGGGATTAGACTTGGTTGGATATTAACGGTAATGGGTAGTGAGCAGGAGGTTGTGATTAGACTAGGTGGGATATTAACAGTAATGGGGAGTGAGCAGGAGGTTGGGATTAGACTAGGTGGGAAATTGACAGTAAGGGGCAGTAAGCAGGAGGTTGGGATTAGGCTAGGTGGGATATTAACAGTAATGCGCAGTGAGCAGGGGGTTGGGATTAGACTAGGTGGGATATTAACGGTAATGGATAGTGAGCAGGAGGTTGGGATTAGACTAGGTGGGATATTAACGGTAACGGGCAGTGAGCAGGAGGTTGGGATTAGACTAGGTGGGATATTAACGGTTATGGGTAGTGAGCATGAGGTTGGCATTAGACTCGGTGGGATATTAAGGGTAATGGATAGTGAGCAGGAGGTTGGGATTAGACAAGATGGGATATTAACGGTAATGGGTAGTGAGCAGGAGGTTGGGATTAGACAAGATGGGATATTAACAGTAATGGGCAGTGAGCATGAGGTTGGGATTAGACTAGGTGGGATATTAACGGTAATGGGCAGTGAGCAGGTGGTTGAGATTAGACGAGCTGGGATATTAACAGTAATGGGCAGTGAGCAGGAGGTTGGGATTAGAATAGGTGGGATATTAACGGTAGTGGGCAGTGAGCAGGAGGTTGGGATTAGACTAGGTGGGATATTAACGGTAATGGGTAGTGAGCAGGATGTTGAGATTAGACTAGCTGGGATATTAACAGTAATGGGCAGTGAGCAGGAGGTTGGGATTCGACAAGATGGGATATTAACGGTAATGGGTAGTGAGCAGGAGGTTGGGATTAGGCGAGGTGGGATATTAACAGTAATGGGCAGTGAGCAGGAGGTTGGGATTAGACTAGGTGGGATATTAACGGTAATGGGCAGTGAGCAGGTGGTTGAGATTAGACTAGCTGGGATATTAACAGTAATGGGCAGTGAGCAGGAGGTTGGGATTAGACTAGGTGGGATATTAATGTTAATGGGCAGTGAGCAGGAGGTTGGGATGAGACTAGGTGGGATATTCAGGTAATGGGCAGTGAGCAGGAGTTGGGATTAGACTAGGTGGGATATTCACGGTAATGGTCAGTGAGCAGCAGGTTGAGATTAGACTAGGTGGGATATTAACGGTAATGGGTAGCGAGCAGGTGGTTGTGATTAGACTAGGTGGGAAATTGACAGTAAGGGGCAGTGAGCAGGAGGTTGGGATTCGACTCGGTGGGATATTAACGGTAATGGGCAGTGAGCAGGAGGTTGGGATTGGACTCGGTGGGATATTAACGGTAATGGGTAGTGAGCATGACGTTGGCATTAGAGTAGCTGGGATATTAAGGGTAATGGATAGCGAGCAGGAGGTTGGGATTAGACAAGATGGGATATTAACGGTAATGGGTAGTGAGCAGGAGGTTGGGATTAGACTAGGTGGGATATTAACAGTAATGGGCAGTGAGCAGGAGGTTGGGATTAGACTAGGTGGGATATTAACAGTCATGGGCAGTGAGCAGGAGGTTGGGATTAGACTAGGTGGGATATTAACAGTAATGGGTAGTGAGCAGGAGGTTGGGATTAGACTCGGTGGGATATTAACGGTAATGGGTAGTGAGCAGGAGGTTGGGATTAGACTAGGTGGGATATTAACAGTAATGGGCAGTGAGCAGGAGGTTGGGATTAGACTAGGTGGGATATTAACAGTAATGGGTAGTGAGCAGGAGGTTGGGATTAGACTAGCTGGGATATTAACGGTAATGGGTAGTGAGCAGGAGGTTGGGATTAGACTAGGTGGGATATTAACAGTAATGGGTAGTGAGCAGGAGGTTGGGATTCGACTGGGTGGGATATTAACAGTAATGGGCAGTGAGCAGGAGGTTGGGATTAGACTAGGTGGGATATTAACGGTAATGGGCAGTGAGCAGGAGGTTGGGATTAGACTGGGTGGGATATTAACAGTAATGGGCAGTGAGCAGGAGGTTGGGATTAGACTAGGTGGGATATTAACGGTAATGGGCAGTGAGCAGGAGGTTGGGATTAGACTAGGTGGGATATTAACGGTAATGGGCAGTGAGCAGGAGGTTGGGATTAGACTAGGTGGGATATTAATGGTAATGGGCAGTGAGCAGGAGGTTGGGATTAGACTAGGTGGGATATTAATGGTAATGGGTAGTGAGCTGGAGGTTGGGATTAGACTAGGTGGGTTATTAATGGTAATGGGTAGTGAGCAGGAGGTTGGGATTAGACGAGGTGGGATATTAACGGTAATGGGCAGTAAGCAGGAGGTTGGGATTAGACTAGGTGGGATATTAACGGTAATTGATAGTGAGCAGGAGGTTGGGATTAGACAAGATGGGATATTAACGGTAATGGGTAGTGAGCAGGAGGTTGCGATTAGGCTAGGTGGGATATTAACGGTAATGGGTAGTGAGCAGGAGGTTGAGATTAGACTAGCTGGGATATTAACAGTAATGGGCAGTGAGCAGGAGGTTGGGATTAGACTATTTGAGATATTAACGGTAATGGGTAGTGAGCAGGTGGTTGGGATTAGACTAGGTGGGATATTAATGGTAATGGGTAGTGAGCTGGAGGTTGGGATTAGACTAGGTGGGTTATTAATGGTAATGGGTAGTGAGCAGGAGGTTGGGATTAGACGAGGTGGGATATTAACGGTAATGGGCAGTGAGCAGAAGGTTGGGATTAGACTAGGTGGGATATTAACAGTAATGGGCAGTGAGCAGGAGGTTGGGATTGGACTAGGTGGGAAATTGACTGTAAGGGGCAGTGAGCAGGAGGTTGGGATTCGGCTAGGTGGGATATTAACGGTAATGGTCAGTGAGCAGGAGGTTGGGATTAGACTAGGTGGGATATTAACGGTAATGGGCAGCGAGCAGGAGGTTGGGATTAGACTAGGTGGGATATTAACGGTAATGGGTAGTGAGCATGAGGTTGGCATTAGACTAGGTGGGATATTAAGGGTAATGGATAGTGAGCAGGAGGTTGGGATTAGACAAGGTGGGATATTAACGGTAATGGGTAGTGAGCAGGAGGTTGGGATTAGACTAGGTGGGATATTAACAGTAATGGGCAGTGAGCAGGAGGTTGGGATTAGACTCGGTGGGATATTAACGGTAATGGTTAATGAGCAGGAGGTTAGGATTAGACTGGGTGGGATATTAATGGTAATGGGTAGTGAGCAGGAGGTTGGGATTAGACTAGGTGGGATATTAACGGTAATGGGCAGTGAGCAGGAGGTTGAGATTAGACTAGGTGGGATATTATTGGTAATGGGCAGTGAGCAGGAGGTTGGGATTAGACTAGGTGGGATATTCACGGTAATGGGTAGTGAGCGGGAGGTTAGGATTAGGCTAGGTGGGATATTAACAGCAATGGGTAGTGAGCGGGAGGTTTGGATTAGACTAGGTGCGATATTAACGGTAATGGGCAGTGAGCAGGAGGTTGGGATTAGACTTGGTTGGATATTAACGGTAATGGGTAGTGAGCAGGAGGTTGTGATTAGACTAGGTGGGATATTAACAGTAATGGGGAGTGAGCAGGAGGTTGGGATTAGACTAGGTGGGAAATTGACAGTAAGGGGCAGTAAGCAGGAGGTTGGGATTAGGCTAGGTGGGATATTAACAGTAATGCGCAGTGAGCAGGGGGTTGGGATTAGACTAGGTGGGATATTAACGGTAATGGATAGTGAGCAGGAGGTTGGGATTAGACTAGGTGGGATATTAACGGTAACGGGCAGTGAGCAGGAGGTTGGGATTAGACTAGGTGGGATATTAACGGTTATGGGTAGTGAGCATGAGGTTGGCATTAGACTCGGTGGGATATTAAGGGTAATGGATAGTGAGCAGGAGGTTGGGATTAGACAAGATGGGATATTAACGGTAATGGGTAGTGAGCAGGAGGTTGGGATTAGACAAGATGGGATATTAACAGTAATGGGCAGTGAGCATGAGGTTGGGATTAGACTAGGTGGGATATTAACGGTAATGGGCAGTGAGCAGGTGGTTGAGATTAGACGAGCTGGGATATTAACAGTAATGGGCAGTGAGCAGGAGGTTGGGATTAGAATAGGTGGGATATTAACGGTAGTGGGCAGTGAGCAGGAGGTTGGGATTAGACTAGGTGGGATATTAACGGTAATGGGTAGTGAGCAGGATGTTGAGATTAGACTAGCTGGGATATTAACAGTAATGGGCAGTGAGCAGGAGGTTGGGATTCGACAAGATGGGATATTAACGGTAATGGGTAGTGAGCAGGAGGTTGGGATTAGGCGAGGTGGGATATTAACAGTAATGGGCAGTGAGCAGGAGGTTGGGATTAGACTAGGTGGGATATTAACGGTAATGGGCAGTGAGCAGGTGGTTGAGATTAGACTAGCTGGGATATTAACAGTAATGGGCAGTGAGCAGGAGGTTGGGATTAGACTAGGTGGGATATTAATGTTAATGGGCAGTGAGCAGGAGGTTGGGATGAGACTAGGTGGGATATTCAGGTAATGGGCAGTGAGCAGGAGTTGGGATTAGACTAGGTGGGATATTCACGGTAATGGTCAGTGAGCAGCAGGTTGAGATTAGACTAGGTGGGATATTAACGGTAATGGGTAGCGAGCAGGTGGTTGTGATTAGACTAGGTGGGAAATTGACAGTAAGGGGCAGTGAGCAGGAGGTTGGGATTCGACTCGGTGGGATATTAACGGTAATGGGCAGTGAGCAGGAGGTTGGGATTGGACTCGGTGGGATATTAACGGTAATGGGTAGTGAGCATGACGTTGGCATTAGAGTAGCTGGGATATTAAGGGTAATGGATAGCGAGCAGGAGGTTGGGATTAGACAAGATGGGATATTAACGGTAATGGGTAGTGAGCAGGAGGTTGGGATTAGACTAGGTGGGATATTAACAGTAATGGGCAGTGAGCAGGAGGTTGGGATTAGACTAGGTGGGATATTAACGGTAATGGGCAGTGAGCAGGAGGTTGAGATTAGACTAGGTGGGATATTATTGGTAATGGGCAGTGAGCAGGAGGTTGGGATTAGACTAGGTGGGATATTCACGGTAATGGGTAGTGAGCGGGAGGTTAGGATTAGGCTAGGTGGGATATTAACAGCAATGGGTAGTGAGCGGGAGGTTTGGATTAGACTAGGTGCGATATTAACGGTAATGGGCAGTGAGCAGGAGGTTGGGATTAGACTTGGTTGGATATTAACGGTAATGGGTAGTGAGCAGGAGGTTGTGATTAGACTAGGTGGGATATTAACGGTAATGGGCAGTGAGCAGGAGGTTGGGATTAGACTTGGTTGGATATTAACGGTAATGGGTAGTGAGCAGGAGGTTGTGATTAGACTAGGTGGGATATTAACAGTAATGGGGAGTGAGCAGGAGGTTGGGATTAGACTAGGTGGGAAATTGACAGTAAGGGGCAGTAAGCAGGAGGTTGGGATTAGGCTAGGTGGGATATTAACAGTAATGCGCAGTGAGCAGGGGGTTGGGATTAGACTAGGTGGGATATTAACGGTAATGGATAGTGAGCAGGAGGTTGGGATTAGACTAGGTGGGATATTAACGGTAACGGGCAGTGAGCAGGAGGTTGGGATTAGACTAGGTGGGATATTAACGGTTATGGGTAGTGAGCATGAGGTTGGCATTAGACTCGGTGGGATATTAAGGGTAATGGATAGTGAGCAGGAGGTTGGGATTAGACAAGATGGGATATTAACGGTAATGGGTAGTGAGCAGGAGGTTGGGATTAGACAAGATGGGATATTAACAGTAATGGGCAGTGAGCATGAGGTTGGGATTAGACTAGGTGGGATATTAACGGTAATGGGCAGTGAGCAGGTGGTTGAGATTAGACGAGCTGGGATATTAACAGTAATGGGCAGTGAGCAGGAGGTTGGGATTAGAATAGGTGGGATATTAACGGTAGTGGGCAGTGAGCAGGAGGTTGGGATTAGACTAGGTGGGATATTAACGGTAATGGGTAGTGAGCAGGATGTTGAGATTAGACTAGCTGGGATATTAACAGTAATGGGCAGTGAGCAGGAGGTTGGGATTCGACAAGATGGGATATTAACGGTAATGGGTAGTGAGCAGGAGGTTGGGATTAGGCGAGGTGGGATATTAACAGTAATGGGCAGTGAGCAGGAGGTTGGGATTAGACTAGGTGGGATATTAACGGTAATGGGCAGTGAGCAGGTGGTTGAGATTAGACTAGCTGGGATATTAACAGTAATGGGCAGTGAGCAGGAGGTTGGGATTAGACTAGGTGGGATATTAATGTTAATGGGCAGTGAGCAGGAGGTTGGGATGAGACTAGGTGGGATATTCAGGTAATGGGCAGTGAGCAGGAGTTGGGATTAGACTAGGTGGGATATTCACGGTAATGGTCAGTGAGCAGCAGGTTGAGATTAGACTAGGTGGGATATTAACGGTAATGGGTAGCGAGCAGGTGGTTGTGATTAGACTAGGTGGGAAATTGACAGTAAGGGGCAGTGAGCAGGAGGTTGGGATTCGACTCGGTGGGATATTAACGGTAATGGGCAGTGAGCAGGAGGTTGGGATTGGACTCGGTGGGATATTAACGGTAATGGGTAGTGAGCATGACGTTGGCATTAGAGTAGCTGGGATATTAAGGGTAATGGATAGCGAGCAGGAGGTTGGGATTAGACAAGATGGGATATTAACGGTAATGGGTAGTGAGCAGGAGGTTGGGATTAGACTAGGTGGGATATTAACAGTAATGGGCAGTGAGCAGGAGGTTGGGATTAGACTAGGTGGGATATTAACAGTCATGGGCAGTGAGCAGGAGGTTGGGATTAGACTAGGTGGGATATTAACAGTAATGGGTAGTGAGCAGGAGGTTGGGATTAGACTCGGTGGGATATTAACGGTAATGGGTAGTGAGCAGGAGGTTGGGATTAGACTAGGTGGGATATTAACAGTAATGGGCAGTGAGCAGGAGGTTGGGATTAGACTAGGTGGGATATTAACAGTAATGGGTAGTGAGCAGGAGGTTGGGATTAGACTAGCTGGGATATTAACGGTAATGGGTAGTGAGCAGGAGGTTGGGATTAGACTAGGTGGGATATTAACAGTAATGGGCAGTGAGCAGGAGGTTGGGATTAGACTAGGTGGGATATTAACGGTAATGGGCAGTGAGCAGGAGGTTGAGATTAGACTAGCTGGGATATTAACAGTAATGGGCAGTGAGCAGGAGGTTGGGATTAGACTAGGTGGGATATTAACGGTAATGGGGAGTGAGCAGGAGGTTGGGATTAGACTGGGTGGGATATTAACGGTAATGGGCTGTGAGCAGGAGGTTGGGATTAGACTAGGTGGGATATTAACGGTAATGGGTAGTGAGCAGGAGGTTGGGATTAGACTAGGTGGGATATTAACAGTCATGGGCAGTGAGCAGGAGGTTGGGATTAGACTAGGTGGGATATTAACAGTAATGGGTAGTGAGCAGGAGGTTGGGATTAGACTCGGTGGGATATTAACGGTAATGGGTAGTGAGCAGGAGGTTGGGATTAGACTAGGTGGGATATTAACAGTAATGGGCAGTGAGCAGGAGGTTGGGATTAGACTAGGTGGGATATTAACAGTAATGGGTAGTGAGCAGGAGGTTGGGATTAGACTAGGTGGGATATTAACGGTAATGGGTAGTGAGCAGGAGGTTGGGATTAGACTAGGTGGGATATTAACAGTAATGGGCAGTGAGCAGGAGGTTGGGATTAGACTAGGTGGGATATTAATGGTAATGGGTAATGAGCAGGATGTTGGGATTAGACTAGGTGGGATATTAACGGTAATGGGCAGTGAGCAGGAGGTTGGGATTAGACTAGGTGGGATATTAATGGTAATGGGTAGTGAGCAGGAGGTTAGGATTAGACTAGGTGGGATATTAATGGTAATAGGTAGTGAACAGGAGGTTGGGATTAGACTAGGTGGGATATTAACGGTAATGGGTAGTGAGCTGGAGGTTGGGATTAGACTAGGTGGGATATTAATAGTAATGGGTAGTGAGCAGGAGGTTGGGATTCGACTAGGTGGGATATTAATGGTGATGGGTAGTGAGCAGGAGGTTGGGATTAGACTAGGTGGGATATTAATGGTAATGAGTAGTGAGCAGGAGGTTGGGATTAGACTAGGTGGGATATTAACGGTAATGGGCAGTGAGCAGGAGGTTGGGATTAGACTAGGTGGGATATTAACGGTAATGGGTAGTGAGCATGAGGTTGGCATTAGACTAGGTGGGATATTAAGGGTAATGGATAGTGAGCAGGAGGTTGGGATTAGACAAAATGGGATATTAACGGTAATGGGTAGTGAGCAGGAGGTTGGGATTAGACTTGGTGGGATATTAACAGTAATGGGCAGTGAGCAGGAGGTTGGGATTAGACTAGGTGGGATGTTAACGGGAATGGGTAGTGAACAGGAGGTTGGGATTAGACTGGGTGGGATATTAACGGTAATGGGTAGTGAGCAGGAGGTTGGGATTAGACTAGGTGGGAAATTTACAGTAAGCGGCAGTGAGCAGGAGGTTGTGATTGGACTAGATGGGATATTAACGGTAATGGGTATGAAGCAGGAGGTTGGGATTAGACTAGGTGGGATATTAACAGTAATGGGCAGTGAGCAGGAGGTTGGGATTAGACTAGGTGGGAAATTTACAGTAAGCGGCAGTGAGCAGGAGGTTGGGATTAGACTAGATGGGATATTAACGGTAATGGGTAGTGAGCAGGAGGTTGGGATTAGACTAGGTGGGATATTAACGGTAATGGGTAGTGAGCATGAGGCTGGCATTAGACTAGGTGGGATATTAAGGGTAATGGATAGTGAGCAGGAGGTTGGGATTAGACAAGATGGGATATTAACGGTAATGGGCAGTGAGCAGGACCTTGGGATTAGACTCGGTGGGATATTAACGGTAATGGGCAGTGAGCAGGAGGTTGGGATTAGACTAGGTGGGATATTAACGGTAATGGGTAGTGAACAGGAGGTTGGGATTAGACTCGGTGGGTTATTAACGGTAATGGGTCGTGAGCAGGAGGTTGGGATTAGACTAGGTGGGATATTAACGGTAATGGGTAGTGAGCAGGAGGTTGGGATTAGACTAGCTGGGATATTAACAGTAATGGGCAGTGAGCAGGAGGTTGGGATTAGACTAGCTGGGATATTAACGGAAATGGGCATTGAGCAGGAGGTTGGCATTAGACTGGGTGGGATATTAACGGTAATGGGCAGTGAGCAGGAGGTTGGGATTAGACTAGGTGGGATATTAACGGTAATGGGTAGTGAGCAGGAGGTTGGGATTAGACTAGCTGGGATATTAACGGAAATGGGGAGTGAGCAGGAGGTTGGCATTAGACTGGGTGGGATATTAACGGTAATGGGTAGTGAGCAGGAGGTTGGGATTAGACTAGGTGGGATATTAACGGTAATGGGTAGCGAGCAGGAGGTTGGGATTAGACTAGGTGGGAAATTGACAGTAAGGGGCAGTGAGCAGGAGGTTGGGATTAGGCTAGGTGGGAGATTAACAGTAATGCGCAGTGAGCAGGGGGTTGGGATTAGACTAGGTGGGATATTAACGGTAATGGGTAGTGAGCAGGAGGTTGGGATTAGACTAGGTGGGATATTAACGGTAATGGGCAGTGAGCAGGAGGTTGGGATTAGACTAGGTGGGATATTAACGGTAATGGGTAGTGAGCATGAGGTTGGCATTAGACTAGGTGGGATATTAACGGTAATGGGCAGTGAGCAGGAGGTTGGGATTAGATTAGGTGGGATATTAATGGTAATGGGTAATGAGCAGGATGTTGGGATTAGACTAGGTGGGATATTAACGGTAATGGGCAGTGAGCAGGAGGTTGGGATTAGACTAGGTGGGATATTAATGGTAATGGGTAGTGAGCAGGAGGTTGGGATTAGACTAGGTGGGATATTAATGGTAATAGGTAGTGAACAGGAGGTTGGGATTAGACTAGGTGGGATATTAACGGTAATGGGTAGTGAGCTGGAGGTTGGGATTAGACTAGGTGGGATATTAATAGTAATGGGTAGTGAGCAGGAGGTTGGGATTCGACTAGGTGGGATATTAATGGTGATGGGTAGTGAGCAGGAGGTTGGGATTAGACTAGGTGGGATATTAATGGTAATGGGTAGTGAGCAGGAGGTTGGGATTAGACTAGGTGGGATATTAACGGTAATGGGCAGTGAGCAGGAGGTTGGGATTAGACTAGGTGGGATATTAACGGTAATGGTCAGTGAGCAGGAGGTTGGGATTAGACTAGGTGGGATATTAACGGTAATGTGTAGTGAGCAGGAGGTTGGGATTAGACTCGGTGGGATATTAACAGCAATGGGTAGTGAGCGGGAGGTTGGGATTAGACTAGGTGGGATATTAACGGTAATGGGCAGTGAGCTGAAGGTTGGGATTAGACTAGGTGGGATATTAACGGTAATGGGTAGTGAGCAGGAGGTTGGGATTAGACGAGGTGGGATATTAACGGTAATGGGCAGTGAGCAGGAGGTTGGGATTAGACTAGGTGGGATATTAACAGTAATGGGCAGTGAGCAGGAGGTTGGGATTAGACTAGGTGGGAAATTGACAGTAAGGGGCAGTGAGCAGGAGGTTGGGATTAGGCTTGGTGGGATATTAACGGTAATGGGCTGTGAGCAGGAGGTTGGGATTAGACTAGGTGGGATATTAACGGTAATGGGTAGTGAGCATGAGGTTGGCATTAGACTAGGTGGGATATTAAGGGTAATGGATAGTGAGCAGGAGGTTGGGATTAGACAAAATGGGATATTAACGGTAATGGGTAGTGAGCAGGAAATTGGGATTAGACTAGGTGGGATAATAACGGTAATGGGTAGTGAGCAGGAGATTGGGATTAGACTCGGTGGGATATTGACGGTAATGGGTAGTGAGCAGGAGGTTGGGATTAGACTAGGTGGGATATTAACGGTAATGGGTAGTGAGCATGAGGTTGGCATTAGACTAGGTGGGATATTAAGGGTAATGGATAGTGAGCAGGAGGTTGGGATTCGACTAGGTGGGATATTAACAGTAATGGGCAGTGAGCAGGAAATTGGGATTAGACTAGGTGGGATAATAACGGTAATGGGTAGTGAGCAGGAGATTGGGATTAGACTCGGTGGGATATTGACGGTAATGGGTAGTGAGCAGGAGTTTGGGATTAGACTAGTTGGGATATTAACGGTAATGGGCAGTGAGCAGGTGGTTGGGATTGGACTAGGTGGGATATTAACGGTAATGGGCAGTGAGCAGGAGGTTGGGATTAGACTAGGTGGGATATTAAGGGTAATGGGTAGTGAGCAGGATGTTGGGATTAGACTAGGTGGGATATTAACGGTAATGGGTAGTGAGCAGGAGGTTGCGTTTAGACTAGGTGGGATATTAACGGTAATGGGTAGTGGGCAGGCGGTTGGGATGAGAGTAAGTTTCCTAGATTATCAACTTGGAAAGTTGGTAGCATGTCGAACGTCCATTACACACCCTGCCCGATTATCCTTTCCATTTAGTTCTATTCCATTGAAGGTCACTGACAGAACATTACAGGCTGCTTGCTGTAATTTCCTGAAGTGCTGTCCCGGGGAGTGACGCTCCACCACAGGTTCCACCGCCCGGATTAAGTCTCTGCCGAAGTTGGAATTGACCCCCGGTGATGCAGGGGGAGGAAAAACCTGCCCAGCGTCGGGTTTTCAATCCTCATTTTTGGGGGTTAGTTTCCCTGTTCCAGTCTCTCTCATTTTAACCATTTTACCATTTTGTTTTTGTTCTTGAAATGCCTCTAATTTATTCCGCAGATGATTTTTCTTGTCTCTCAGTTCCTTAATTTACTTTAAGTAATTATCCGTTCAGTCAAACTGTTTCCCTTTGTTTTCAGTCCACAAAGACTTATACAGAACCGTTCCCCTGTCCTTTGTACAGATAGGGACGGATCCGCTGGGTATTTTCACCTCTTCCTATCATTTTTTCAGATTCACAATATTTTCAGTTTATCTATTTCTTTCCTATTTGACCTGTTTCAGTTCAGTAACATTCCACAATTCTAAGATCTGATATCCTGTCAGTTCTGTGATGTTTGGATAATCCAGACTCATTCTTTGTCCCTCCCACTCACCCGATGTTCTTGTCCACTGAAATGTCTCCCGTCTGTTAACAAGGAGTTAAGTCCGTCCACCCCTCCTTCCATCGCCTGCACCAGTCTGTCCCGGTAGAATTTTGTGAACTGGAACAGCTGGTAATCGTCGCACTTTGTCAAGAACTCAGTGATTGTAGAGTTCGGATCTGTGAACACAAATGGAGAAAACTAAACACATTATCCACTTTCTCCCCAGACTGCTACATTTCATCTTATACCAAACGGCTAAAGCTTCCTGTGAGCCACATTATCAAACATCTTCTGATAACCCACATACACCGCATGGGCAACATTCCATCAACCTGTATAGTCACATCTCAACAAAACTGCATCTTAATGTGTTGGGAGATTGGGCACATGACTGGCGAATGATGTTTAGCTTGGATAAGTGCCATGTTATGCCTGTGGGCAGTGCGAATGCTCAACATTCATACACCCTTCATGGAGAAGCATTAATTAAGGGGGAGAACGGAAGATGGGCATTCTAGTGCTTACATCTTTCAAGGTACAGGAGCAATGCCGTGAAGCGATAGCTAGAACAAAGGGGGTATTGGGCTGCAATCATAGTACAGTTGGGTATAAGACGACCTATTCTGTCCTCGTACAAGACTTTGGTAAAGGCCTCACTTGGAATACTGTGTCCAGTTTTGGTCTCCTCACATGGGGGGTGATATTGAGGCTTTGAAACTGTTGCAGAGGAGGGACATTAGACTAATTCCCTGTAGAAAGCAACTTAGTTATCAAAATAGGCCAAGAGTTTGGAATCTACACTTTAGAGAAGCAAAGACTTAGCGGTGATCTGATTGAGGTTTATAAGATGATGAAGGGAATCGATTGTGTTCCATTTGACAGTTACGGAGGGCCAGGGGTCACAATTTTAAGTTGTGCAGGGCCAGATTTAAGTTAGATGTCAGGAGGTGGTTCTTTTCCCAGAGAATAGTCGACCTCTGGAACAGGATACCTTCTCTGGCGGTGGACAGTGACTCAGTGAATTCCTTCAGGCGAGAGCTGGACCTGTTCCTGTTTGGTGCGGACATCACCTCTTACAACAGGAAGACACTTCCGGGAATTCAGTGCAAGATTGATCTGCTGGACTAGTTTCAATCGCCTAGATGGGTCGGAGATGAATTTCCCGTATTTAAATCCCCCAAATTGGCCTGTGTTTTTTCCTGGTTTTTTTTCCCACCTCACCCAGGAGATCACACTGTTTTGTTTGGGATAGGGCGACAAAGTATCGACAAAGTATCACAATTGCCTGGGAAGGGCTGGATGGACCAAATTGTCTTCACCTGTCCGTCATTGTTCGTAGAATTGTCAGATACGACTTTTCTACAGCTAATCCGTTCCAGCCTCCCCTCATCATCCTCTATTGCTAAATGCTCACTAATTCGACCTGGATTAACAGATTTGAAGAGTTTCTACACAATGGTCTCTGGTTACCAGGTTAATCCACTCTCCACATTAGAACAGAATCATCACTTGGGCTTCTTCAGTCCACCTGTATATTTTTGATATTAAATGTGGGTTGAAATGCTGTGGTCAGTCCCTCCTATCTCCTCTCTGACTTCCTCTAACAGTCTGGGGAGCATTATTTCAGAGCCCAGTGACTTCTCCACCTCGGCTATTTTACTCAGATCCAAATCCTTCTCTACAGTGATCTCTAACTATGGACCCACATCCTCCTCTAGTACATCAACATTCTCACTTCCACCATCAAATTTAGAAAGTTAAGGAAATATTTTGTATCGCCCCAAAATTGCATCATCCACAACTAGTTCCCCCAGTCCCCCCTCTCTCACCTCCACTGCTCGCTGGCCTGCAAAACCCACTGAGAATTGTGCTATCTCCCTTCCTATTGCTGAACTGTGTACATATGGATTCCATCTTAGCATTGCTCCCTGGAACACCCGTATGTTCTAAACCCCTCCGCCTCTCTCTCGCTCTCCTCCTTTCAGACCTTCCTTAAACCTCACCTCTTTGAGCAAGCGTTTGCTCACCTGTCCTAATATCACCTTGTGTGACTCGGTGTCAAATTCTGATTGGTAACACTCCTGTGAAGCACCTTGAGACGTTTTACTACATTACAGGCGCTATATAAACGCAAGTTTGTTCTTGTTGTTCTACGCTGTCATAGAACGCTTTATTAATACTGGCGGCAACAAACTTTTACTCTTCCCTCAAAATGTTATCACCAGAAACATCTCCCTCTGAATCCTGTGAAAACCCAGGCCCTGTCTTATAGATACTTGATCACATCTCTCATGCTTCTGAATGTTTGGAATGATTTGTACACTCACACACACAACACTCAATACTAGCTCCAACGTCTGTAATGTTGACTAGTCCCCATTTCTTTTTAAAAAACAAATGACTTTATCTCCCACTACATCAAATCCAACTTCCTTTTTCTTGCTAATAAGTTTTCACTATTTCTTAAATCTTCTGTTTCAGCTACATTTTTATTGATTCCGCTCTCTAGTCTCAGATCTGAATATTTCCCACTTTCCAGTCACATCGCCTGATACCCTCCGACTGCTCCATTCACATATTCTGTTAATCTATTGTTGTTGGTCAGTTCAGATCGCTACCGTCGCTTCCATTCTCCCTGAACTCACTCTAGCCCCTCCAGAACGTGAACGCACCCCTCCTGCTCCAGCCCTCAGCCGCACATTGACCAGCCTCATATTTCCCTCCTTAAGCAGCCCAGTGCAAAACAATCCAGAGATCAGCAGCTTGAGGCCTGGTTTCTTAGTTTAGTGCCTCAGTCTCAATATTTCCTCTATAAACGTATTTCAATCCGTGTTACTGGCTCCGACCATGGCTATTTTCTGCTCTCCTTTCCTTCCCAGAGGTGGTCCCACCCGGTCAAGGATGTTCTTCCCTCTGGCACCAGGGAGGTAACTAACTATTCAGGACCTGCTCAGGGCTGCAGCAGAGGTTGTTTATTCCACCGACTATACAATCTGCCACCAGTACCGCTCCCCTATTCCTGTGCCCCACCTGCCTCTCACTCTCGCCCCGCTGGGTGGCCTCCTGCTCTCTGGTGCCACGTTTGTTCAAGAAGACAATCCTCTGAGTCACTGTCTCTATCCACCTTACAGACCCCAATACCAGCTATCCATTGGACAGTTCCAGTACTCAGGGGCTTCCTCCATCGGGGACTGCAGTGTCCCTCTCGATGGTCACTCACTTCCCTCTTTGTACTCAGCCCCTGTCCTGTTCCCTCGACCTGTGAGAGCTGCAGGATCAGGCACTAGATCTAGACCTTTTGTCAGGACGGAAATTGTATTTTAAAGTATTTTGTGAGCCTACCTGTGTCCATTCTCATTCTTTTTGAAGATGTTGGATCTTCTCCCCTGTCTGGACCTTCAGCCATGGTGGTGACAGGCGTTCCCAGGCTCTGATGCTCTGTAACAAATATAATTATTAATGGGGAGGGTTAGATGGAAATATTAAAAAGAGAAGGAGAACGTTGCCTTGTTAAACATGATTATCAAGTCCCTCCTCCCCCATCAGTACAGCAGCTGGTAGCTCTGGGATCTCAGAAAACACCATGAATATACAACTGGTGGATTTGACTGCTGTTTTACAATCATAATTCTCCATTTGTGTGTGTTCCCGCGCACGTGCGTCCATTGAAACTATCAATCAGCGGCCTTTCCTTTCCCCACTGTGTAAATGTCAAAGTGATTCCGTTGATTTATAACCAGTTTGAGACCTTGTAAAATTCAGCACTTTGCTGTTTCACTAACGCTGCCACTAGTGTAATACACACACAACAGCAACAGAGGGGCAAGGAGAATGTATGAGAAATGATTAGTGGTAACATAATAGGGAACACTAACGCCTTTTATAAACATATAAAGCGTGAAAGAATAGTCCAAGGAAAGGTGGGGCCGATTAAGGACCAAAAAGGCAATCATCTTGTGGAAGCAGAGGACATGGCTGAGGTACTAAATTAACACTTTGCCTCCGTATTCACTAAAGGAGAGGATGCTGCCAATCGTACAGTAAAGGAGGGGGTGGTAGAGACATTGGACAGGATATAAATCGATTAGGACGATGTACTAAAACGGTTGACAGGGCTCAAAGTAGAAATGTCACCCGCTCTACCACAATCTTCCAATCCTTGGATATGGGAAAGGTGCCAGAGGAGTGGAGGGCTGCAAACGTTACTTCCCTGTTCTAAAAAGGAGAGAGTGATGAACCAAATAACTACAGGCCACTCAGCTTAACATCGGTGTTGAGGAAACTCCTCGGAACAACATTTCCAAAACAAAATTAACTGTCACTTGGAAGAACATGGGTTAATTAGCGAGAGCCAAAATGGATTCTTTCAAGTCAAATCAAATCTGGCTGACATGAATGAGCTAATCGATGAAATAGGAGAGTGTTGATGAATGTAATGCAGTTGATGTTCTGTATATGGACTTTCAGAAGGTGTTTGATAAAGTACCTCATAATAGACTGGTTAACAAAACTGGAGCCAATGATATTAAAGGAGCAGTGGCAGCGTGGATACTAGATTGGTGAAGGGACAGAAAACAGACAGTAGTTGTGAACCGATATTGTTCACACTGGAGGGAAGTATACAGTGTTCACAGGGGTCGGTATTCGGACCACTGCTCTTTTTGATATATTTAGTGACATGGACTTAGGTACACAGGGCATAATTTAAAAGTTTGTCGATGACACGAGATCAGAAAAGTCGTAAACCGTGAGGAGGATAGCAGAAGACTTCAGGAGGAAATAGAGACACTGGTGAAATGGGCAGACACATGGCAGGTGAAATTTAATGCAGAGAAGTGTGAAATGCTGCATTTTGGAAGGAAGAATGAGGCGATGCAATTTAAACCAACTGGTACAATTTAAAGGGGTTGCAGGAACAGTAAAACTTGGGGTATAGATACAGAAATCTTTGACAGTGGCAGGACAGGACGATAAGGCTTTTAGAAACGTATATGGGAGCATTGGCTTTATAAATAGAGGCACAGGAACATAGGAACAGGAGTAGGCCACTCATTAATTCTAGCTTGTTCCTCCATTCAATTCGATCATGGCTGAGCTGTATCTTAACTCCATCTCCCCGCATTGGTTCCATAACCCTAAATACCATTGCCTGACATAAATCTATCAATGACACTTTTGTCATTTTCAATTGACCGAACCTCAACAGCTTTTTGAGGGCGAGTGTTCCAGATTTCCACTACAGTGTGTCTGAAAACATGCTTTCTAACATCAACCCTGAACGGCCTCGCTCTGCGGTTAAGGTTATGCCCCCTTTTCCTGGACTGGTCCACCAAAGGACATAGTTTAACTCTTTCTATGCTGGCAATTCATTTGATCATCTTAAACACCTCAATTAGATCACCCCTTAACTTTGTTTAATCAAGGGAATAAAAGCTTCCTCAATGGAATCTATCCTGATAATTTAAAGCTTTTAGCCCCAGTATCGTTCTGGTGAATCTCAGCTGCACCATCTCCAAAGCCAAGATATTGTTGCCGAGGTGCGGTTCTCTAAATGGGTCTAACCAGAGCTCTGTACAGCTGGAACAGAACTTCTACCCCTTTATATTCCAGCCCTCGAGATAAAGCCCAACATTCCATTAGCCTTTTACTTATTTTTGGGATCAACTAGCTTCTAGTGATTTCTGTACTTGGACCCCGAGTTCTCTCTGCTCATCCATTGTTCCTAACTTCTAACCATTTAGAAAATTCTCTGATCTATCCTTTTTAGCTACAACGTGAATGACCTCATTTTTTTCTGAAATGAGGGGAGTGCGACAAACTCGCTCAATTCATTCCAGGAGGATGGGATCTCCGGCGTTCTGAATGTTATTTAATCTTGGTGTCGCGAGTCTAACGCATCGAACGTATATGTGGACACGGTGTCGAGATGTAATTAGAGTGGGCGGAGGCTCCCGTGGAGTATAAACACAGCATAGATCACTTGGGCCGAATGGACTGTTTCTCTGCTGCAGTTTCGATGTAACTCTAATCTGCCCTGAACAGTCACAAACTACAATCTCTGTGACTGTGACCATGGTGTGTAACCCTTCCTTGTCCATTATTCACCTTCCCACAGCATTCGATATAGTCTCATCTGGCATCCTTTTCCAGGTTCCATGCCTTCATTGTCCATCCCATAAAGCATTTTTTTAATTCGTTAATGGCATCTGCCGTCGCTGTCAAGGCCAGCATTTATTGCCCATCCCTAATTGTCCTTGAGAAGGTGGTGGTGAGCCGCCTCCTTGAACCGTTTGAGTCAGTGTGGTGAAGGTACTCCCACAGTGCTGTCAGGGAGGGAGTTCCAGGATTTTGACCCAGCGACGATGAAGGATCGGCGATATATTTCTAAGTCAGGATGGTGTGTGACTTGGAGGGGAACTTGGAGGTGGTGGTGTCCCCATGCGCCTGCTGCCCTTGTCCTTCTAGGTGGAAGAGGTTGCAGGTTTGGGAGGTGCTGCCGAAGAAGCCTTGGCGAGTTGCTGCAGTGCATCTTGTAGATGGTACACACTGCAGCCACGGTACGCCGGTGGTGGAGGGAGTGAATGTTTAAGGTGGTGGATGGGGTGTCAATCAAGCGGGCTGCTTTGTCCTGGATGGTGTCGAGCTTCTTGAGTGTTGTTGGAGCTGCACTCATCCAGGCAAGTGGAGAGTATTCCATCACGCCCCTTACGTGTGCCTTGTTGATGGTAGAAAGGCTTTGAGGAGTCAGGAGGTGAGACACTTGCCGCAGAATACCCAGCCTCTGACCTGCTCTTGTTGCCACAGTATGTACGTTGCTGCCCCAGTTAAGTTTCTGGTTAATGGTGACCCCCAGGATGTGACAGTAGGGGATTCGGCGATGTTCATGCCATTGAATCTAAAGGGCGATGGTTAGACTCTCGCTTGTTGGAGATAGTCATTGCCTGGCACTTCTGTGGCGCGAATGTTACCTGCCACTTATCAGCCCAAGCCTGAACGTCGTCCAGGTCTTGTTGCATGCGGGCATGGTCTTCATTATCTGAGGAGTTGTGAAAGGCGCTGAGCACTGTGCAGTCATCAGCGAACTTCCCCATTTTGACCTTATGTTGGAGGGAAGGTCATTGATGAAGCAGCTGAAGATGGTTGAGCCTAGGACACTGCCCTGAGGAACTCCTGCAGTGATGTTCTGGGGCTGTGACGATTGACCTTCAACCACCACAACCATCTTCCTTTGTGCTAGGAATGACTCCAGCCAGTGGAACGTTTTCCCCCTAATTCGCATTGACTTCAGTTTTACTAGGGCTCCTTGATGCCAGACTCGGTTAGATGTTGCCTTGATGTCAAGGGCAGTCACTCTCACCTCACCTCTGGAATTCAGCTCCTTTGTCCATGTTTGGACCAAGGCTGTAATGAGGTCGGGAGCCGAGTGGTCTTGGTGGAACCCAAACTGGGCATCAGTGAGCAGGTTATTGGTGAGTAAGTGCCGCTTGATAGCACTGTTAGTGACACCTTCCATCACTTTGCTGATGATTGAGAGTAGACTGATGGGGTGGCAATTGGCCGGGTTGGATTTGTCCTGCTTTTTGTGGACACGATTGTGGGCAGTTTTCCACATTGTCGGATAGATGCCAGTGTTGTAGCTGTACTGGAACAGGTTGTCTAGAGGCGCGGCTAGTTCTGAAACACACGTCTACAGCACGATAGATGGGATGTTGTCGGGGCCCACAGCCTTTGCTGTATCCAGTGTGCTCAGCCGTTTCTTGATATCACGTGGAGTGAATCGAATTGGCTGAAGACTGGCTTCTGTGATGGTGGGGACCTCGGGAGTAGGCCGATATGGATCATCCACTCGGCACTTCTGGCTGAAGTTGGTTGCAAACGCTTCAGCCTTGTCTTTTGCACTCGTGCTGGGCTCCACCTTCATTGAGGATGGAGATATTCATGGAGCCTCCTCCTCCCCGTTAGTTGTTTAATGGTCCACCACCATTCACGACTGGATGTGGCAGGACTGCAGAGCTTTGATCTGATCCGTTGATTGTGGGATCGCTTAGCTCTGTCTATAGCATGCTGCTTCCACTTTTTATTATGCATGTAGTCCTGTGTTGCAGCTTCCCCAGGTTGGCACCTCATTTTTAGGTACGCCTGGTGCTGCTCCTGGCATGCTCTTCTACACTCCTGATTGAAGCAGGGTTGGTCCCCTGGCTTGATGGTAAAGGTAGAGTGAGGGATATGCCGGGCCATGAGGTTACAGATTGTGGTGGAATAATATTCTGCTGCTGCCCCACAGCACCTCATGGATGCTCAGTTTTGAGCTGCTAGATCTGTTCTGAATCTATCCTATTTAGCATGGTGGTAGTGCCACACAACACGATGGAGGGTGTCCTCAGTGTGAAGACGGGACTTCGTCTCCACAATGAATGTGCGGTGGTCACTGCTACCAATGCTGTCATGGACAGATGCATCTGCGACCGGTAGATTGGTGAGGACGACGTCAAGTAGATTTTTCCCTCTAGTTGGTTCACTCACCACCTGTCGCAGGCCCAGTCTGGCAGATATGTCCTTCAGGACTCGGCCAGCTCGGTGAGTAGTGGTGCTACCGAGCCACATCTTGGTGATGGACATTGAAGTCCCCCACCCAGAGTACATTCTGTGCTCTTGCTACTCTCAGTGCTTCTTCCAAGTGCTGTTCAACATGGAGGAGTACTGATTCATCAGCTGAGGGAGGGCGGTAGGTGGTAATCAGCAGGAGGTTACTATACCCATGCTTGACCTGAAGCCATGAAACATAGAAGATAGGAGCAGGAGTAGGCCATTCGGCCCCTCGAGCCTGTTCCGCCATTTAATGAGATCATGGCTGATCATCCAAACTCAGAACCCTTTAGCCTTAAGAAATATATCTAGCTCCTTCTTGAATATATTTAATGAATTGACTTCTACTACCTTCTGTGGTAGAGAATTCCACAGGTTCACCACTCTCTGGGTCAAGAAATTCCTTCTCATCTCAGTCCTAAATGGCTTACCCCTTATCGTTAGACTGTGACCCCTGGTTCTGGACTCCCCCGCCATCGGGAACATCCTTCCTGCATCTAGTCTGTCTAGTCCTGTTAGAATTTTATAAGTTTCAATGAGATCCCCTCTCATTCTTCTAAACTCTACGAATATAAGCCTAATCGAGCCAATCTCTCTTCATACGTCATTCCTGCCATCTCAGGTATCAGTCTGGTGAATCTTCGCTGCACTCCCTCCATGGCAAGAACATCCTTCCTCAGATAAGGCGACCAAAACTGCACACAATACTGAAGGTGTGGTCTCACCAAGGCCCTGTACAACTGCAGCAAGACATCCTTGTTCCTGTACTCGAATCCTCTCGCTATGAAGGCCAACATACCACTTGCCTTCTTAACCGCCTGCTGCACCTGCATGCTTACCTTCAGCGACTGGTGCACAAGGACACACGGGTCTCGTTGCACCATCCCTTTTCCAAATCTATTGCCATTCAGATAATAATCTGCCTTCCTGTTTTTGCCACCAAAGTGGATAACCTAGCATTTATCCACATTATACTGCATCTGCCATGCTTCTGCCCAATCACCCAACCTGTCCAAATCATACTGGAGTTTCTCTGCATCCTCCTCACAGCACACACGCCCACCCAGCTTTGTGTTGTCTGCAAACTTGGAGATATTACATCTAGTTCCCTTGTCTAGATCATTAATATATATTGTGAATAACTGGGGTCCTAGCACCGATCCCTGGGGTACCCTACTAGTCACTGCCTGCCACTCGGAAAAAGACCCGTTTATTCCAACTCTTTGCTTCCTGTCTGCAAACCAGTTCTCTATCCAAGTCAGTACCTTGCCCCCAATCCCATGTGCCTTAATTTTACACGCTAATCTCTGATGCGGGACCTTATCAAAAGCCTTCTGAAAGTCCAAATACACCACATCCACTGGTTCTCCCTTATCTATTCTACCAGTTACATCCTCAAAAAATTCCAGTAGATTAGTTAAGCATGATATACCTTTGGTAAATCCATGTTGACTTTGTCCGATCCTGTCACTGTTTTCCAAGTGCTCAGCTGTTACATCTTTTATAATGGACTCTAGCATTTTCCCCACTACCGATGTAAGGCTTACCAGTCTATAATTCCCTGTTTTCTCTCTACCACCTTTTTTAAATAATGGGGTTACATTAGCTATCCTCCAATCCATGGGAACTGTTCCAGAGTCTGTCGAATTTTGGAAGATGACCAACAATGCATCTACTATTTCTAAGCCACTTCCTTAATACCCTAAAATGTAGATTGACAGGCCCTGGGGATTTATCGGCCTTCAATCCCGTCAATTTCCCAAATACCATTTCCCTACAAATACTGATTTCATTCAGTTCCTCCCTCTCATCAGAAACTATGTTCCCCGACATTTCTGCGAGAATATTTGTTTTCTCCTTTGTGAAGACAGAACCAAAGTATGTATTTAATTGGTCTGCCATTTCTTTGTTCCCCATTATAAACTCCCCTGATTCTGCCTGCAAGGGACCTACGCTTGACTTCACCAATCTTTTTCTCTTCACATATCTATAGAAGCTTTTACAGTCAGTTTTTATGTTCCCTGCATGCTTACTCTAAATCTATTTCCCCCCACTTAATTAATCCCTTTGTCCTCCATTGCTGAATCCTAAACTGCTCCCAATCCTCAGGTTTGCTGCTTTTTCTGGCCAATTTATATATCCTGTCCTTGGATCTTATGCTATCCCTAATTTCCCTTGTTAGCCACGGTTGAGTCACCTTTTTTGTTTTATTTTTATGCCAAACAGGGATGAACAAATTCTGTAGTTCATCCATGCGATCTTTAAATGTCTGCCATTGCCTAGTCACCGTCAACCCTTTAAGTAACGTTCCCCAATCAATCCTAGCCAACTCGCGCCTCATACCATCGTAGTTTCCTTTATTTAAAATCAGGACCCTAGTCTCTGAGTCAACTACTTCACTCTCCATCTTAATGAAGAATTCTATAATATTATGATCGCTCCTCCCCAAGGGGGCCTCGCAGAACAATATTGCTAATTAATCCTTTCCCATTACATAATACCCAGTCTAAGATGGCCTGATCTCTAGTTGGTTCCTCGGCATATTGGTCCAGGAAACCATCCCGTATACACTCTAGGAATTCCTCCTCCACAGTATTGTTACTAATTTGGTTAGCCCAATATATATGCAGATTAAAGTCACCCATGATAACTGCAGTGCCCTTATTGCACGCATCTCTAATTTCCCGTTTAATGCCATCCCCAACCTCAGCATTACTGTTTGGGGGTCTGTATACAACTCCCACTAACGTTTTCTGCCCCTGGTATTTCTCAGCTCTACCCATACACATTCCACATCATCAGAGCTAATATCCTTCCTTACTATTGTGTTAATCTCCTCTTCAACCAGCAGTGCTACCCCACCCTCCTTTTCCTTTTTCCCTGTCTTTCCTGAATATTGAATACCCATGGATGTTGAATTCCCAGCCTTGGTCACCCTGGAACCATGTCTCCGTAATCCCAATTATATCATATCTACTTACATCTATTTGCGCAGCTAATTCACCCACCTTATTATGAATGCTCCTCACATTAAGACACAAAGCCTTCAGGCTTTTTCTTTTTAAACACCTTAGACCTTTTAGAATTATTATTTACCGTGGCCAATGTTTGATTTACACCCTTGATTTCTCTGACTGCCACTTTTGCTTTTCTCCTACCTGACTTTTGCTTCTATCCTTGCTTCCCTTTCCTCTGTCTCCCTGCACCGTTTCCCAACCCCCTGCAATTTTAGTTTAAACCCTCCCCAACAGCACTAGCAAACACTTCCCCTAGGACATCGGTCCCGGTCCTGCCCAGGTGCAAACCGTCCAGTTTGTACTGGTCCCACCTCCCCCAGAACCGGTTCCAATGTCCCAGGAATTTGAATCCCTCCCCCTTGCAACATTTCTCTCACCACGTATTCATCTGAAATATCCTTCTATTTCTACTCTGACTAGCACGTGGCACTGGTAGCAATCCTGAGATTACTACCTTTGAGGTCCTATTTTTTAATTTACCTCCTAACTCCCTATATTCAGCTTTTAGGAAATCATCCTGTTTTTTTACCTATATCGTTGGTACCTATATGTACCACGACAACTGACTGTTCACTGTCCCCCTCCAGAATGCCCTGCAGCCATGAGACTTCATGGGGTCCGGAGTCAATGTTGAGCACTCCCAGTGCCACTCCTTCTCGACTGTACACCACTGTGCCACCGACCCTGGTGGGTCTGTCCTGCCGGTGGGACAGGACATACCCAGGGATGGTGATGGAGGAGTTCGGGACATTGGCTGAAAGGTATGATTCTGTGAGTATGACTTTGTCAGGCTGTTGCTTGACTAGTCAGTGGGACACCTCTCCCAATTTTGGCACAAGTCCCCAGATGTTGGTGAGGAGGACTTTGCAGGGTTGACTGGGCTGGGTGTGCTGTTGCCGTGTCCGTAGCCGGTGCTGAGGTCGATGCCGGGTGGTCAGTCTGATTTCATTCTTATTATTTGTTTTGTAACAGTTAGTTACAACTGAGTGACTTGCTGGGCCATTTCAGAGGGCAGTTAAGAGTCAACCACATTGCTGTGGGTCTGGAGTCTCATATAGGGTAAGGACGGCAGATTTCCTTCCCTAAAGGACATTCGTGAATCAGATGGGTTTTAATGACAATCCGGTAGTTTCATGATCATCTTTACTGATACTAGCTTTTTATTCCAGATTTACTGCATTAACTGAATTTAAATTCCCCAGCTGCCATGGTGGGATTTGAACTCACGTCTCTGGATCATTAGTCAAGGCCTCTGGATTACTAGCCCAGTGACATTACCACTACGCTACCGTCCCCATAGCTGAGGGAGGGCGGGAGGTGGTAATCGGCAGGAGGTTTCCTTGCCCATACTTGACCTGTGCCATGAGGCTTCGTGGGGTCTGGAGTCAATGTTCAAAACTCCCCGGACCACTCCCTCCTGACTGTATACCAATGTACCGCCTCATCTGGTGTGGATAGTGGATTATGGGACATTGGCTGAAAGGTATGATTCTGTGAGTATGACTATGTCAGGCTGTTGTTTGCCTAGTCTGTGGGACAACTCTCCCAATTTTCACACACGTCCCCAGATGTTGGTGAGGAGAACTTTGCAGCTTCGACTTGTTTGTGTGCGCGTTTTTCGTGTCCAAAGCCGGTGCTGAGGTCGATGCCGAGTGGTCCGTCCTGTTTATTCTTCTTTTTATTGATTTCTGTAGCGGTCTGGTACAACTGAGTGGCTTGTTAGAGCATTTCAGAGGGCAATTAAGAGACACGTATAGGCCAGACCATGTATGGACGGCAGAGTTCCTTCCCTAAAGGTTGTTAGTCAACCAAATGGGTTTTTACAACAATCCGGGAGTTTCATGGTTACCATTACTGATCGTAACTTTTTATTCCAGATTTATTTAATTAGCTGAATTTAAATTCCTCAGCTGCAGTGGATTCGTCCAGTAACGTAACTACTATGCTACCTTTCCCTTGTCATCTCCATCTCCTCAACCACATTCCCATGAGAGTCAATGACAATACCATCACCAAGCCCCCTACATCATCCAATAATTGTACTGGATCAGCCACATAAAGAGCGTACCTACTGGAGCAGGCCAGAGGCTGGGATTCTGTGGCGGGTGGCTCACCACCTCAACCCAAGTTAATTCCCCCGCCTACTCGGCACGTCAGGAAGTGATGGAACACTCTACAATTGTCTGGACGAGTGCAATTGCAACAACATTCATGAAGCTCGACACAATTCAGCACAAAGCATTCTGCTTGATCAGCACCCCATCCATTGGGTAAATATTCACACCCTCCACCACTGGCGGACCGTGGCTACAGTGTGCTGTCTCCAGTATGCACTCAAGTAACTTGCCAAGCTATCGTTGAAAGCACCACCCAAACCCATGACATTTATCAACAGAAGGACGAGGGAAGCAGGTGCAAGGGAATAACATCACCTCCAAGTACCCCTTAAAATGACACAACATCCTAACATGAACAGTGGACATCACTGCTTCTTCATTGTCGCTGGATGTCAACTTTGGAACTCCCTACCTAAAAGCACTGAAGGAGCACCTTCACCATGTGGACCGCAGCGATTCAAGAAGGTAGCCTACCACCACCTATTCAAGGGCAACCAGGAATGGGCAAAAAATGCTGAGTTTGCCAGTGACACTCGCAACTTGAAAATGATTTTTATAAAATGGATTTCTAGTTGTGTTATTGGTTTTGACCGGAAGTATTTTCTGCTCTCCTTGCCTTTCCAGAAAAGGTCACACCAGTTCTAACATTTTATTTAATCTGGCACCAGAAGCTGTCTATTCCCCAAACTTTCGAATCAGACACTTTTATCGTTCTCTTATTCCTTTGGGTAAACTGCTGTCAACCTCCTGCCCCCCAACACTCGAGGTGGCCTCCTGCTCCCTGGTGTCACACTGTTGCTTAGGAAGACATCCTATGAGTCACTGTCTCTATCCACCTTATAGTCCCCAATACCAGGCATCTATTGGACAGGTGCAGTACTCAGGGGCTCACTCCACCTGTGACTGCAGTGTCCCTCTAGATGGTCACTCATTTCCTGCTTTGTACTCAGCTCCTGCCCAGTTTCATGAGGTAATTTCATTGAAACTTGAAATTCTTAAGGGGCTTGACAGGGTAGATGCTGGGAGGATGTTTCCACTGCCTGGCGAGTCTAGTACTAGGGGTCAGAGTCTCAGAATAAGGGGGTCGGCCAATTAGGTCTAACGTGAGGAGATATATCTTCACTCAAAGGGTTATGAATCTTTGGAATTCTCTACCACAGAGGCTGTGGATGCTCAGTTGTTGAGTATTTTCAAGACAAAGATCAATAGATTATTGGATACTAATTGCAAAGAAGGCTCGAAGGGCCGAATGGCGTACCCCTATTTCTAATAATACGTTTCCTCTTCCTGTGTAAGCTCAGGTTCTTGCACGAGATCTGGACCATTTGTCAGGACAGAAATTATATTTAAAGAATTTTGTGAACCCACCTGTGTCCATTCTCATTCTTGTTGAATCTTCTCCCCTGTTTGGACCTTCGGCCATGGCGGTGACAGGCGTTCCCAGGCTCTGATGCTCTGTAACAAATATATTAATAGGAGGATTAGATGGAAGTATTAAAATGAGAAGGAGAACGTTGCCTGGTTAAACATGATATCAAGTCCCTCCTCCCCATCAGTACAACAGCTGGTAGCTCCGGGATCGAGCATTTCCCGAGTGTTACGATCAACTCTCCACATCAGGTGTGACACAGACAGCTGCCCAGTGAAATCCAGTGAGTCCCGCTGATCTCCACAACCCAGTTCCAGACCGGCTCCCGTCGGCCCAGACTCTGCACTGGGAGCGCCCATTGGTGAGATTTACTCACAGTGCAGGCCAAAACCAGCCTTATTCCTGAGGTGGAGAATATTCTGCAGGGAAATATCAAGCGGGGGGATCATTGATGGATTAAATAATCCTTCACTCGGTTTTACACCGTGTGGCCGTGTTGTATTATTTTTATTTACAGGTTTGTTCAATTATTTTGATTTGTTGAGTTTTGATATTAAATTCTCATACTTTATGAATATGATATCTCTCCACAAACAACATATAGCTGGGTGTGATCCTCTGGTCTCTATGGGCAGTGACGTTATCCGTGTGATCATGGAGATGTGTCCTGGTTGGTGCTTCTATTTGAATATATTGAACATATCTCTCATGGTGTCAGCACCTGACTAATGAGCCCATGCCATGTAGAATCATAGAAAGATAGAATCACAGAATGTTTACAGCACATAAGGAGGCCATTCGGCCCGTGCCGACTCTCTGCAAGAGCACTTCAGCTGGTTCCACTCCCCCACACTTTTCCTGTAGCCCTGCATTTTTTTCTTTAAGGTACTTATGCAATTCCCTTTTGAAAACCACGTTTAATCAGCATCCACCACCCTTTCAGGCTGTGCATTCCAGATCCTTACCACTCGCTGCATAAAAAAGTTTTTCCTCATGTCACCTTTGATTCTACTGCCAATCATCGTAACTCTCTGTCCTCTGGTTCTTGACCCTTCCACCAATGGGAAGGGTTTCTCTCGATCTGCGCTGTCAAGAACCCCCATGAATTTGAACACCTCAATCAAATCTCCTCTCAACCTTCTCTGCTCTAAGGAGAACAACCCCAGCTTCTCCACCCTATCCATGTAACTGAAATCCCTCATCCCTGGAACCATTCTCTTAAATCTTCTCTGCACCCTCTCTAAGGCCTTCACATCCTTCCTAAAGTGCGGTGCCCAGAATTTGACTCAATAATCCAGTTGAGGCCGAACCAGCTTTTATCACTATCCTCCTCAATGTTCAGTATACTTCCAGTTTTACGTCATCTGCAAATTTTGAAACTGTACCCTGTACACCTAAGTCTAAGTCATTAATATATATCAAGATAAGCAATGGTCCAAAATCGACCCCTGGGGATCACCACTGTATACCTTCCTCCAGTCCGAAAAACAACCGTTCACCACTACTCTGTGTCCTGTCACTAAGCCAATTTCGTATTTAGGCTGCCACTGTCCCTTTTATTCCATGGGCTTCAACTTTGCTGGCAAGCCTTTTATGTGGTACTTTATCAATCGCCTTTTAGAAGTCCATGTACAAATCAACCGCATTGCCCTCATCAACCCTCTGTGTTACCTCATCAAAAAACTCAATCAAGTTAGTTAAACACGATTTGCCTTGAACAAATTTGTGTTGGCTTTCCTTAAATAATCCATACTTGTCCAAATGACTGTTAATTTTGTCCGGGATTATCGTTTCTAAAAGCTTCCCCACTACCGAGGTTAAACTGACTGGCCTGTAGTTGCTGGGTTTAACCGTACACCCTTTTTTGAACAAGGGTATAACATTTGCAATTCTTCCATCCTCTGGTACCAGCCCCGTGTCCAAGGAGGATTGGAAGATTATGGCCTGTACCTCCACAATTTCCACCCTTAACTACCACAGCATCCTAGGATGCATCCCATCCTGTCCTGGTGACGTAGCTACTTTAAGTACAGCTAGCCTTTCTAGTACCTCCTCATTATCAAATTTTATCCCATCCAGTATCTCAACTACCTACACTTTCACTATGACTTTGACAGCATCTTCTTCCTTGGTGAATACAGATGTCAAGTGCTCATTTAGCACCTCAGCCATTCCCTGTGCCTCCAAGCATATGACTCAATTTTGGTCCCTAATCTGCCCCACCCCTCCTCTTACTATCCATTTATTATTTATATGCCTATAGAAGACTTTTGGATTTCCTTTTTTGTTACCTGCCAGTCTATTCTCAGACTCCCCCTTTGCCCCTCTTATTTCCTTTTTCGCTTCCCCTCTGACCTTTCTATATTCAGCCTGGTTCAACCTGACATCCTTTTTCTGCTTCATCTTACTCTGTCTCTTTCCTCATCCAGGGAGCTCTGATTTTGGTTGCCCTACCTTTCCCCCTCGTGGGAATATACTTTGACTGTACCCAAACCATCTCCTCTTTAAAAGCAGCCCATTCTTCGATTTCAATTTTGCCTGACAATATTAGGATAATTAAGTCTCCCATTATTACTACTATAAGTGGTAGGTTTGACTGTTGTTTTACGGTGAATATTCTCCACTTCTGCGCGTGTCTCGCTGTGTGTGCCCACGCACGTGCGTTCAAACTCTCAGTCAGCGTCCTTTCCTTTCCGCACTGTGGAAATGTAAATCTGATTCAGTCCAGGATCAGTAATTTTACCAAAATATAGTTGAAGTTATTCTCCAGAATTAAGCTGTAACCAAGTTTGAAATCTTTTAAGATTCAGTTACCTGCTGTGTCACTCACGCTGACACGAGTACAATAAACACACAACAACATCTTACATTTCTGCAGCGCTTTTAACATTTTAAAACATCGCAAGGCGCCTCACAGGAGCTGAATCAGACAAAAGGTCGACGCTGAATAAAGCGGGTAGAAGGAAGGCTGGTCAAAGATTAGTCAAATAAGAGGGTTTTAGGAGTGTCTTAAAGTAGGAGAGTGAGGAGGAGAGGTTTAGGTGGGGAATGTCAGAGCAGAGAACCGGGACAGCCGAAGGGACAGCCTCCATAGATGGGGGAGGAGAGGATGAAATGCACAAGAGGCACGAGTCGGAGGAACAGAGAGGTGGAGGATTGTTGGGCTGGAAGAGGTTCCAGAGAGAGCGAGCGATGAGACCATGAAGAGATTTAAACTCAAGGATGTGAGTTTTAATTTGGATGTGTTGAGGGACCGGGAGCCAGTGTAGGTTCACAAGGACAGGGTGATGGGTGAGCAGGGTTTTTCATGCGGTTAAGTTTACGGAGGGTGAAAGGAGTAAAGTGACTTGAAGAGCACTGGAAAAATCAAGTCTCCGGGTGATAAAAGCATGGATGAGGATTTCAGCAGCAGGTGGGCTGTTGCAGAGGCGAAGATGGATAATGCCACGGAATTGGATTTAGGCGCTCTTTGTGATGGAGAGAATATCGGGTCGGAAGCTCAGCTTGGAGTTAACTCAAATGCTGAGATTGTAACCAGTCTGGTTCAATTCGAGACACAGCCTGGGACGGGGATGGAATCATTGGCGTGGGGAAGGAATTAGCGGCGAGGGCTGAATACCATGTCTTCGGTCTTCCAAATGTTACATTTGGGAAATATGTATCTCATCTCAGAATGGATGTCGGACAAGCAGCTTGAGAAAACAGAGGAAGTGGATGGGTGGAGAGAGGTTGTGGAGATGTGGTGGAGCAGAGTGTTGTCAGCGTGCATGTGATAGCTGGTCTCTTGTCTTCGGGTAATGTCTCCAAGTAGATCAGAAATAAGAGGGGGCGAGGGGCGATTAATGGGGGACTCCAGTGTTAACAGTCCGGGAGCAGGAAGAGAAGCCACTCATGAAGAGTCCCTGGGTAGGAATGGATGGGTAAAAGTGGAACCAAGTGAGGGCAGTCCCACTGAGCTGGACAACGGGGGAGAGGCGTTGGAGGATGTTGTGTTCGACTGTGTCAAAGACTGCAGAGGTCGAGAAGAATGAGGAGGGAAAGTTTACCGCGATCAGTCATAGAAAGTTTCATTTGTGACTTTTATTATCGTCAATTCAGTGCTGTGGGAGGAGCAGAAACATGGAGTTGTGAGAAAGATCGGCAGAGATTCGGGAGGCGACATAACACTGAGCGGAGATGGGGAGATGGAGATAAACATGTCTAACTCTTCACCCACGTGTCAAACTGGGCGAGTCTCTTTGATCAAATCCTCTGCTCTGAAATACACAATCCCCATTTGCAGTTTAATATTTTAGAAAGGTTAAACTCATTTCAAGTTTACAGCGCATTCTACATGATCAAGCTGGGTGACTGGACTCTCCAGTTCCACTGGAGCAGTTTGATTGTTGCAAGCTTCAAAATAAGAACAAAGCTTCCAATAGTTCCGTTTTACAAAACTGCTTCAGAAAATGTGACATTGTCGCATCCCACTTCACACAGAATTACACAGAACGTACAGAACAGAAGTACGCTATTGGACCCAAACCGTACAAGCCGGTGATTATGCTCCACAGGAGCCTCGACTCATCCCAGTCCCACACCCCACTGACCCAGTCCCACACCCCACTGACCCAGTCCCACACCCCACTGACCCAGTCCCACACCCACTGACCCAGTCCCACACCCCACTGACCCAGCCCCACATCCCACTGACCCAGCCCCACACCCACACCCCACTGACCCAGTCCCACACCCACACCCCACTGACCCAGTCCCACACCCCACTGACCCAGCCCCACACCCCACTGACCCAGCCCCACACCCCACTGACCCAGTCCCACACCCCACTGACTCAGCTCCACACCCCACTGACCCAGTCCCACACCCCACTGACCCAGCCCCACACCCCACTGACCCAGTCCCACACCCCACTGACCCAGCCCCACACCCCACTGACCCAGTCCCACACCCCACTGACCCAGCCCCACACCCCACTGACCCAGTCCCACACCCCACTGACCCAGCCCC
>JASTWF010000646.1:0-119903 GCA_030390025.1 Squalus acanthias | reverse complement strand
GGGTGTGGGGCTGGGTCAGTGGGGTGTGGGGCTGGGTCAGTGGGGTGTGGGTGTGGGCCTGGGTCAGTGGGGTGTGGGTGTGGGGCTGGGTCAGTGGGGTGTGGGTGTGGGCCTGGGTCAGTGGGGTGTGGGTGTGGGGCTGGGTCAGTGGGGTGTGGGTGTGGGGGCTGGGTCAGTGGGGTGTGGGTGTGGGGCTGGGTCAGTGGGGTGTGGGTGTGGGCCTGGGTCAGTGGGGTGTGGGGCTGGGTCAGTGGGGTGTGGGTGTGGGGCTGGGTCAGTGGGGTGTGGGTGTGGGGCTGGGTCAGTGGGGTGTGGGGCTGGGTCAGTGGGGTGTGGGGCTGTGTCAGTGTGTTGTGGGGCTGGGTCAGTGGGGTGTGGGGCTGGGTCAGTGGGGTGTGGGGCTGGGTCAGTGGGTGTGGGACTGGGTCAGTGGGGTGTGGGGCTGGGTCAGTGGGTGTGGGACTGGGTCAGTGGGGTGTGGGGCTGTGTCAGTGTGTTGTGGGGCTGGGTCAGTGGGGTGTGGGTGTGGGACTGGGTCAGTGGGGTGTGGGCCTGGGTCAGTGGGGTGTGGGGCTGGGTCAGTGGGGTGTGGGGCTGGGTCAGTGGGGTGTGGGGCTGTGTCAGTGGGGTGTGCGGCTGTGTCAGTGTGTTGTGGGGCTGGGTCAGTGGGTGTGGGACTGGGTCAGTGGGGTGTGGGGCTGTGTCAGTGTGTTGTGGGGCTGGGTCAGTGGGTGTGGGACTGGGTCAGTGGGGTGTGGGGCTGTGTCAGTGTGTTGTGGGGCTGGGTCAGTGGGGTGTGGGGCTGGGTCAGTGGGTGTGGGACTGGGTCAGTGGGTGTGGGACTGGGTCAGTGGGTGTGGGACTGGGTCAGTGGGTGTGGGACTGGGTCAGTGGGGTGTGGGGCTGTGTCAGTGTGTTGTGGGGCTGGGTCAGTGGGGTGTGGGACTGGGTCAGTGGGGTGTGGGACTGGGTCAGTGGGGTGTGGGGCTGTGTCAGTGTGTTGTGGGGCTGGGTCAGTGGGGTGTGGGGCTGGGTCAGTGGGGTGTGGGGCTGGGTCAGTGGGGTGTGGGACTGGGTCAGTGGGGTGTGGGTCTGGGTCAGTGTGTTGTGGGACTGGGTCAGTGTGTTGTGGGACTGGGTCAGTGGGGTGTGGGGCTGGGTCAGTGGGGTGTGGGGCTGGGTCAGTGGGGTGTGGGGCTGTGTCAGTGGGGTGTGGGTCTGGGTCAGTGTGTTGTGGGACTGGGTCAGTGTGTTGTGGGGCTGGGTCAGTGGGGTGTGGGACTGGGTCAGTGGGGTGTGGGGCTGGGTCAGTGGGGTGTGGGGCTGAGTCAGTGGGGTGTGGGGCTGAGTCAGTGGGGTGTGGGGCTGAGTCAGTGGGGTGTGGGACTGGGTCAGTGGGGTGTGGGGCTGAGTCAGTGGGGTGTGGGACTGGGTCAGTGGGGTGTGGGGCTGAGTCAGTGGGGTGTGGGACTGGGTCAGTGGGGTGTGGGGCTGAGTCAGTGGGGTGTGGGGCTGAGTCAGTGGGGTGTGGGACTGGGTCAGTGGGGTGTGGGGCTGGGTCAGTGGGGTGGGGGGCTGAGTCAGTGGGGTGTGGGGCTGAGTCAGTCGGTTGTCTGTGTGGGACTGGGATGAGTAGAGGCTCCTGTGGAGCATAATCACCGGCTTGTACGGTTTGGGTCCAATAGCCTACTTCTGTGCTGTACGTTCTGTGTAATTCTGTGTGAAGTGGGATGCGACAATGTCACATTTTCTGAAGCAGTTTTGTAAAACGGAACTATTGGAAGCTTTGTTCTTATTTTGAAGCTTGCAACAATCAAACTGCTCCAGTGGAACTGGAGAGTCCAGTCACCCAGCTAGATCATGTAGAATGCGCTGTAAACTTGAAATGAGTTTAACCTTTCTAAAATATTAAACTGCAAATGGGGATTGTGTATTTCAGAGCAGAGGATTTGATCAAAGAGACTCGCCCAGTTTGACACGTGGGTGAAGAGTTAGACATGTTTATCTCCATCTCCCCATCTCCGCTCAGTGTTATGTCGCCTCCCGAATCTCTGCCGATCTTTCTCACAACTCCATGTTTCTGCTCCTCCCACAGCACTGAATTGACGATAATAAAAGTCACAAATGAAACTTTCTATGACTGATCGCGGTAAACTTTCCCTCCTCATTCTTCTCGACCTCTGCAGTCTTTGACACAGTCGAACACAACATCCTCCAACGCCTCTCCCCCGTTGTCCAGCTCAGTGGGACTGCCCTCACTTGGTTCCACTTTTACCCATCCATTCCTACCCAGGGACTCTTCATGAGTGGCTTCTCTTCCTGCTCCCGGACTGTTAACACTGGAGTCCCCCATTAATCGCCCCTCGCCCCCTCTTATTTCTGATCTACTTGGAGACATTACCCGAAGACAAGAGACCAGCTATCACATGCACGCTGACAACACTCTGCTCCACCACATCTCCACAACCTCTCTCCACCCATCCACTTCCTCTGTTTTCTCAAGCTGCTTGTCCGACATCCATTCTGAGATGAGATACATATTTCCCAAATGTAACATTTGGAAGACCGAAGACATGGTATTCAGCCCTCGCCGCTAATTCCTTCCCCACGCCAATGATTCCATCCCCGTCCCAGGCTGTGTCTCGAATTGAACCAGACTGGTTACAATCTCAGCATTTGAGTTAACTCCAAGCTGAGCTTCCGACCCGATATTCTCTCCATCACAAAGAGCGCCTAAATCCAATTCCGTGGCATTATCCATCTTCGCCTCTGCAACAGCCCACCTGCTGCTGAAATCCTCATCCATGCTTTTATCACCCGGAGACTTGATTTTTCCAGTGCTCTTCAAGTCACTTTACTCCTTTCACCCTCCGTAAACTTAACCGCATGAAAAACCCTGCTCACCCATCACCCTGTCCTTGTGAACCTACACTGGCTCCCGGTCCCTCAACACATCCAAATTAAAACTCACATCCTTGAGTTTAAATCTCTTCATGGTCTCATCGCTCGCTCTCTCTGGAACCTCTTCCAGCCCAACAATCCTCCACCTCTCTGTTCCTCCGACTCGTGCCTCTTGTGCATTTCATCCTCTCCTCCCCCATCTATGGAGGCTGTCCCTTCGGCTGTCCCGGTTCTCTGCTCTGACATTCCCCACCTAAACCTCTCCTCCTCACTCTCCTACTTTAAGACACTCCTAAAACCCTCTTATTTGACTAATCTTTGACCAGCCTTCCTTCTACCCGCTTTATTCAGCGTCGACCTTTTGTCTGATTCAGCTCCTGTGAGGCGCCTTGCGATGTTTTAAAATGTTAAAAGCGCTGCAGAAATGTAAGATGTTGTTGTGTGTTTATTGTACTCGTGTCAGCGTGAGTGACACAGCAGGTAACTGAATCTTAAAAGATTTCAAACTTGGTTACAGCTTAATTCTGGAGAATAACTTCAACTATATTTTGGTAAAATTACTGATCCTGGACTGAATCAGATTTACATTTCCACAGTGCGGAAAGGAAAGGACGCTGACTGAGAGTTTGAACGCACGTGCGTGGGCACACACAGCGAGACACGCGCAGAAGTGGAGAATATTCACCGTAAAACAACAGTCAAACCTACCACTTATAGTAGTAATAATGGGAGACTTAATTATCCTAATATTGTCAGGCAAAATTGAAATCGAAGAATGGGCTGCTTTTAAAGAGGAGATGGTTTGGGTACAGTCGAAGTATATTCCCACGAGGGGGAAAGGTAGGGCAACCAAAATCAGAGCTCCCTGGATGAGGAAAGAGACAGAGTAAGATGAAGCAGAAAAAGGATGTCAGGTTGAACCAGGCTGAATATAGAAAGGTCAGAGGGGAAGCGAAAAAGGAAATAAGAGGGGCAAAGGGGGAGTCTGAGAATAGACTGGCAGGTAACAAAAGGAAATCCAAAAGTCTTCTATAGGCATATAAATAATAAATGGATAGTAAGAGGAGGGGTGGGGCCGATTAGGGACCAAAATTGAGTCATATGCTTGGAGGCACAGGGAATGGCTGAGGTGCTAAATGAGCACTTGACATCTGTATTCACCAAGGAAGAAGATGCTGTCAAAGTCATAGTGAAAGAGTAGGTAGTTGAGATACTGGATGGGATAAAATTTGATAAGGAGGAGGTACTAGAAAGGCTAGCTGTACTTAAAGTAGCTACGTCACCAGGACAGGATGGGATGCATCCTAGGATGCTGTGGTAGTTAAGGGTGGAAATTGTGGAGGTACAGGCCATAATCTTCCAATCCTCCTTGGACACGGGGCTGGTACCAGAGGATGGAAGAATTGCAAATGTTATACCCTTGTTCAAAAAAGGGTGTACGGTTAAACCCAGCAACTACAGGCCAGTCAGTTTAACCTCGGTAGTGGGGAAGCTTTTAGAAATGATAATCTGGGACAAAATTAACAGTCATTTGGACAAGTATGGATTATTTAAGGAAAGCCAACACAAATTTGTTAACGGCAAATCGTGTTTAACTAACTTGATTGAGTTTTTTGATGAGGTAACACAGAGGGTTGATGAGGGCAATGCGGTTGATGTGTACATGGACTTCTAAAAGGCGATTGATAAAGTACCACATAAAAGGCTTGCCAGCAAAGTTGAAGCCCATGGAATAAAAGGGACAGTGGCAGCCTAAATACGAAATTGGCTTAGTGACAGGACACAGAGTAGTGGTGAACGGTTGTTTTTCGGACTGGAGGAAGGTATACAGTGGTGATCCCCAGGGGTCGATTTTGGACCATTGCTTATCTTGATATATATTAATGACTTAGACTTAGGTGTACAGGGTACAGTTTCAAAATTTGCAGATGACGTAAAACTGGAAGTATACTGAACATTGAGGAGGATAGTGATAAAAGCTGGTTCGGCCTCAACTGGATTATTGAGTCCAATTCTGGGCACCGCACTTTAGGAAGGATGTGAAGGCCTTAGAGAGGGTGCAGAGAAGATTTAAGAGAATGGTTCCAGGGATGAGGGATTTCAGTTACATGGATAGGGTGGAGAAGCTGGGGTTGTTCTCCTTAGAGCAGAGAAGGTTGAGAGGAGATTTGATTGAGGTGTTCAAATTCATGGGGGTTCTTGACAGCGCAGATCGAGAGAAACCCTTCCCATTGGTGGAAGGGTCAAGAACCAGAGGACAGAGAGTTACGATGATTGGCAGTAGAATCAAAGGTGACATGAGGAAAAACTTTTTTATGCAGCGAGTGGTAAGGATCTGGAATGCACAGCCTGAAAGGGTGGTGGATGCTGATTAAACGTGGTTTTCAAAAGGGAATTGCATAAGTACCTTAAAGAAAAAAATGCAGGGCTACAGGAAAAGTGTGGGGGAGTGGAACCAGCTGAAGTGCTCTTGCAGAGAGTCGGCACGGGCTCGACGGGCCGAATGGCCTCCTTATGTGCTGTAAACATTCTGTGATTCTATCTTTCTATGATTCTACATGGCATGGGCTCATTAGTCAGGTGCTGACACCATGAGAGATATGGTCAATATATTCAAATAGAAGCACCAACCAGGACACATCTCCATGATCACACGGATAACGTCACTGCCCATAGAGACCAGAGGATCACACCCAGCTATATGTTGTTAGTGGAGAGATATCATATTCATAAAGTATGAGAATTTAATATCAAAACTCAACAAATCAAAATAATTGAACAAACCTGTAAATAAAAATAATACAACACGGCCACACGGCGTAAAACCGAGTGAAGGATTATTTAATCCATCAATGATCCCCCCGCTTGATATTTCCCTGCAGAATATTCTCCACCTCAGGAATAAGGCTGGTTTTGGCCTGCACTGTGTGAGTAAATCTCACCAATGGGCGCTCCCAGTGCAGAGTCTGGGCCGACGGGAGCCGGTCAGGAACTGGGTTGTGGAGATCAGCGGGACTCTCTGGATTTCACTGGGCAGCTGTCTGTGTCACACCTGATGTGGAGAGTTGATCGTAACACTCGGGAAATGCTCGATCCCGGAGCTACCAGCTGTTGTACTGATGGGGGAGGAGGGACTTGATATCATGTTTAACCAGGCAACGTTCTCCTTCTCATTTTAATACTTCCATCTAATCCTCCTATTAATATATTTGTTACAGAGCATCAGAGCCTGGGAACGCCCGTCACCGCCATGGCCGAAGGTCCAAACAGGGGAGAAGATCCAACAAGAATGAGAATGGACACAGGTGGGTTCACAAAATTCTTTAAATATAATTTCTGTCCTGACAAATGGTCCAGATCTTGTGCAAGAACCTGAGCTTACACAGGAAGAGGAAACGTATTATTAGAAATAGGGGTACGCCATTCGGCCCTTCGAGCCTTCTTTGCAATTAGTATCCAATAATCTATTGATCTTTGTCATGAAAATACTCAACAACTGAGCATCCACAGCCTCTGTGGTAGATAATTCCAAAGATTCATAACCCTTTGAGTGAAGATATATCTCCTCACGTTAGACCTAAATGTCTGACCCCCTTATTCTGAGACTCTGACCCCTAGTATTAGGCTCGCCGGGCAGTGGAAACATCCTCCCAGTATCTACCCTGTCAAGCCCCTTAATAATTTTATGTTTCAATGAAATCACCTCATGGAACTGGGCAGGAGCTGAGTACAAAGCAGGAAATGAGTGACCATCTAGAGGGACACTGCAGTCACAGGTGGAGTGAGCCCCTGAGTACTGCACCTGTCCAATAGATGCCTGGTATTGGGGGACTATAAGGTGGATAGAGACAGTGACTCATAGGATGCCTTCCTAAGCAACAGTGTGACACCAGGGAGCAGGAGGCCAGCTCGAGTGTTGGGGGGCAGGAGGTTGACAGCAGTTTAACCAAAGGAATAAGAGAACGATAAAAGTGTCTGATTCGACAGTTTGGGGAATAGACAGCTTCTGGTGCCAGATTAAATAAAATGTTAGAACTGGTGTGACCTTTTCTGGAAAGGCAAGGAGAGCAGAAAATACTTCCGGTCAAAACCAATAACACAACTAGAAATCCATTTTATAAAAATCATTTTCAAGTTGCGAGTGTCACTGGCAAACTCAGCATTTTTTGCCCATTCCTGGTTGCCCTTGAATAGGTGGTGGTGGGCTACCTTCTTGAATCGCTGCGGTCCACATGGTGGAGGTGCTCCTTCAGTGCTTTTAGGTAGGGAGTTCCAAAGTTGACATCCAGCGACAATGAAGAAGCAGTGATGTCCACTCTTCATGTTAGGATGTTGTGTCATTTTAAGGGGTACTTGGAGGTGATGTTATTCCCTTGCACCTGCTTCCCTCGTCCTTCTGTTGATAAATGTCATGGGTTTGGGTGGTGCTTTCAACGATAGCTTGGCGAGTTACTTGAGTGCATCCTGGAGACAGCACACTGTAGCCACGGTCCGCCAGTGGTGGAGGGTGTGAATATTTACCCAGTGGATGGGGTGCTGATCAAGCTGAATACTTTGTGCTGAATTGTGTCGAGCTTCATGAGTGTTGTTGCAATTGCACTCGTCCAGACAAATGTAGAGTGTTCCATCACTTCCTGACGTGCCGAGTAGGCGGGGGAATTAACTTGGGTTGAGGTGGTGAGCCACCCGCCACAGAAACCCAGCCTCTGGCCTGCTCCAGTATTCAGGAAAGACAGGGAAAAAGGAAAAGGAGGGTGGGGTAGCACTGCTGGTTGAAGAGGAGATTAACACAATAGTAAGGAAGGATATTAGCTCTGATGATGTGGAATCTGTATGGGTAGAGCTGAGAAATACCAGGGGCAGAAAACGTTAGTGGGAGTTGTATACAGACCCCCAAACAGTAATGCTGAGGTTGGGGATGGCATTAAACGGGAAATTAGAGATGCGTGCAATAAGGGCACTGCAGTTATCATGGGTGACTTTAATCTGCATATATATTGGGCTAACCAAATTAGTAACAATACTGTGGAGGAGGAATTCCTAGAGTGTATATGGGATGGTTTCCTGGACCAATATGCCGAGGAACCAACTAGAGATCAGGCCATCTTAGACTGGGTATTATGTAATGGGAAAGGATTAATTAGCAATCTTGTTCTGCGAGGCCCCCTTGGGGAGGAGCGATCATAATATTATAGAATTCTTCATTAAGATGGAGAATGAAATAGTTGACTCAGAGACTAGGGTCCTGATTTTAAATAAAGGAAACTACGATGGTATGAGGCGCGAGTTGGCTAGGATTGATTGGGGAACGTTACTTAAAGGGTTGACGGTGACTAGGCAATGGCAGACATTTAAAGATCGCATGGATGAACTACAGAATTTGTTCATCCCTGTTTGGCATAAAAATAAAACAAAAAAGGTGACTCAACCGTGGCTAACAAGGGAAATTAGGGATAGCATAAGATCCAAGGACAGAATATATAAATTCGCCAGAAAAAGCAGCAAACCTGAGGATTGGGAGCAGTTTAGGATTCAGCAATGGAGGACAAAGGGATTAATTAAGTGGGGGGAAATAGATTTAGAGTAAGCATGCAGGGAACATAAAAACTGACTGTAAAAGCTTCTATAGATATGTGAAGAGAAAAAGATTGGTGAATTCAAGCGTAGGTCCCTTGCAGGCAGAATCAGGGGAGTTTATAATGGGGAACAAAGAAATGGCAGACCAATTAAATACATACTTTGGTTCTGTCTTCACAAAGGAGAACACAAATATCCTCGCAGAAATGTCGGGGAACATAGTTTCTGATGAGAGGGAGGAACTGAATGAAATCAGTATTTGTAGGGAAATGGTATTTGGGAAATTGACGGGATTGAAGGCCGATAAATCCCCAGGGCCTGTTAATCTACATTTTAGGGTATTAAGGAAGTGGCTTAGAAATAGTAGATGCATTGTTGGTCATCTTCCAAAATTCGACAGACTCTGGAACAGTTCCCATGGATTGGAGGATAGCTAATGTAACCCCACTATTTAAAAAAGGTGGTAGAGAGAAAACAGGGAATTATAGACTGGTAAGCCTTACATCGGTAGTGGGGAAAATGCTAGAGTCCATTATAAAAGATGTAACAGCTGAGCACTTGGAAAACAGTGACAGGATCGGACAAAGTCAACATGGATTTACCAAAGGTAAATCATGCTTAACTAATCTACTGGAATTTTTTGAGGATGTAACTGGTAGAATAGATAAGGGAGAACCAGTGGATGTGGTGTATTTGGACTTTCAGAAGGCTTTTGATAAGGTCCCGCATCAGAGATTAGCGTGTAAAATTAAGGCACATGGGATTGGGGGCAAGGTACTGACTTGGATAGAGAACTGGTTTGCAGACAGGAAGCAAAGAGTTGGAATAAACGGGTCTTTTTCCGAGTGGCAGGCAGTGACTAGTAGGGTACCCCAGGGATCGGTGCTAGGACCCCAGTTATTCACAATATATATTAATGATCTAGACAAGGGAACTAGATGTAATATCTCCAAGTTTGCAGACAACACAAAGCTGGGTGGGCGTGTGTGCTGTGAGGAGGATGCAGAGAAACTCCAGTATGATTTGGACAGGTTGGGTGATTGGGCAGAAGCATGGCAGATGCAGTATAATGTGGATAAATGCTAGGTTATCCACTTTGGTGGCAAAAACAGGAAGGCAGATTATTATCTGAATGGCAATAGATTTGGAAAAGGGATGGTGCAACGAGACCCGTGTGTCCTTGTGCACCAGTCGCTGAAGGTAAGCATGCAGGTGCAGCAGGCGGTGAAGAAGGCAAGTGGTATGTTGGCCTTCATAGCGAGAGGATTCGAGTACATGAACAAGGATGTCTTGCTGCAGTTGTACAGGGCCTTGGTGAGACCACACCTTCAGTAGTGTGCAGTTTTGGTCGCCTTATCTGAGGAAGGATGTTCTTGCCATGGAGGGAGTGCAGCGAAGATTCACCAGACTGATACCTGAGATGGCAGGAATGACGTATGAAGAGAGATTAGCTCGATTAGGCTTATATTCACTAGAGTTGAGAAGAATGAGAGGGATCTCATTGAAACTTCTAAAATTCTAACAGGACTAGACAGACTAGATGCAGGAAGGATGTTCCCGATGGCGGGGGAGTCCAGAACCAGGGGTCACAGTCTAACGATAAGGGGTAAGCCATTTAGGACTGAGATGAGAAGGAATTTCTTGACCCAGAGAGTGGTGAACCTGTGGAATTCTCTACCACAGAAGGTAGTAGAAGTCAATTCATTAAATATATTCAAGAAGGAGCTAGATATATTTCTTAAGGCTAAAGGGTACTGAGTTTGGATGATCAGCCATGATCTCATTAAATGGCGGAACAGGCTCGAGGGGCTGAATGGCCTACTCCTGCTCCTATCTTCTATGTTTCATGGCTTCAGGTCAAGCATGGGTATAGTAACCTCCTGCTGATTACCACCTACCGCCCTCCCTCAGTTGATGAATCAGTACTTCTCCATGTTGAACAGCACTTGGAAGAAGCACTGAGAGTAGCAAGAGCACAGAATGTACTCTGGGTGGGGGACTTCAATGTCCATCACCAAGATGTGGCTCGGTAGCACCACTACTCACCGAGCTGGCCGAGTCCTGAAGGACAGAACTGCCAGACTGGGCCTGCGGCAGGTGGTGAGTGAACCAACTAGAGGGAAAAATCTACTTGACGTCGTCCTCACCAATCTACCTGTCGCAGATGCATCTGTCCATGACAGCATTGGTAGGAGTGACCACCGCACATTCATTGTGGAGACGAAGTCCCGTCTTCACACTGAGGACACCCTCCATCGTGTTGTGTGGCACTACCACCGTGCTAAATAGGATAGATTCAGAACAGATCTAGCAGCTCAAAACTGAGCATCCATGAGGTGCTGTGGGGCAGCAGCAGAATATTATTCCACCACAATCTGTAACCTCATGGCCCGGCATATCCCTCACTCTACCATTACCATCAAGCCAGGGGACCAACCCTGGTTCAATCAGGAGTGTAGAAGAGCATGCCAGGAGCAGCACCAGGCCTACCTAAAAATGAGGTGCCAACCTGGGGAAGCTGCAACACAGGACTACATGCATAATAAAAAGTGGAAGCAGCATGCTATAGACAGAGCTAAGCGATCCCACAATCAACGGATCAGATCAAAGCTCTGCAGTCCTGCCACATCCAGTCGTGAATGGTGGTGGACCATTAAACAACTAACGGGGAGGAGGAGGCTCCATGAATATCTCCATCCTCAATGAAGGTGGAGCCCAGCACGAGTGCAAAAGACAAGGCTGAAGCGTTTGCAACCAACTTCAGCCAGAAGTGCCGAGTGGATGATCCATATCGGCCTACTCCCGAGGTCCCCACCATCACAGAAGCCAGTCTTCAGCCAATTCGATTCACTCCACGTGATATCAAGAAACGGCTGAGCACACTGGATACAGCAAAGGCTGTGGGCCCCGACAACATCCCGTCTATCGTGCTGTAGACGTGTGTTTCAGAACTAGCCGCGCCTCTAGACAACCTGTTCCAGTACAGCTACAACACTGGCATCTATCCGACAATGTGGAAAACTGCCCACAATCGTGTCCACAAAAACCAGGACAAATCCAACCCGGCCAATTGCTACCCCATCAGTCTACTCTCAATCATCAGCAAAGTGATGGAAGGTGTCACTAACAGTGCTATCAAGCGGCACTTACTCACCAATAACCTGCTCACTGATGCCCAGTTTGGGTTCCACCAAGACCACTCGGCTCCTGACCTCATTACAGCCTTGGTCCAAACATGGACAAAGGAGCTGAATTCCAGAGGTGAGGTGAGAGTGACTGCCCTTGACATCAAGGCAACATCTAACCGAGTCTGGCATCAAGGAGCCCTAGTAAAACTGAAGTCAATGCGAATTAGGGGGAAAACGTTCCACTGGCTGGAGTCATTCCTAGCACAAAGGAAGATGGTTGTGGTGGTTGAAGGTCAATCGTCACAGCCCCAGGACATCTCTGCAGGAGTTCCTCAGGGCAGTGTCCTAGGCCCAACCATCTTCAGCTGCTTCATCAATGACCTTCCCTCCAACATAAGGTCAAAATGGGGAAGTTCGCTGATGACTGTACAGTGCTCAGCGCCTTTCACAACTCCTCAGATAATGAAGACCATGCCTGCATGCAACAAGACCTGGACGACGTTCAGGCTTGGGCTGATAAGTGGCAGGTAACATTCGCGCCACAGAAGTGCCAGGCAATGACTATCTCCAACAAGCGAGAGTCTAACCATCGCCCTTTAGATTCAATGGCATGAACATCGCCGAATCCCCTACTGTCACATCCTGGGGGTCACCATTAACCAGAAACTTAACTGGGGCAGCAACGTACATACTGTGGCAACAAGAGCAGGTCAGAGGCTGGGTATTCTGCGGCAAGTGTCTCACCTCCTGACTCCTCAAAGCCTTTCCACCATCTACAAGGCACACGTAAGGGGCGTGATGGAATACTCTCCACTTGCCTGGATGAGTGCAGCTCCAACAACACTCAAGAAGCTCAACACCATCCAGGACAAAGCAGCCCGCTTGATTCGCACCCCATCCACCACATTAAACATTCACCCCCTCCACCACCGGTGCACCGTGGCTGCAGTGTGTACCATCTACAAGATGCACTGCAGCAACTCGCCAAGGCTTCTTCGCAGCACCTCCCAAACCCGCGACCTCTACCACCTAGAAGGACAAGGGCAGCAGGCGCATGGGAACACCACCACCTCCAAGTTCCCCTCCAAGTCACACACCATCCTGACTTAGAAATACATCGCCGATCCTTCATCGTCGCTGGGTCAAAATCCTGGAACTCCCTCCCTGACAGCACTGTGGGAGTACCTTCACCACACGGACTCAAACGGTTCAAGGAGGCGGCTCACCACCACCTTCTCAAGGACAATTAGGGATGGGCAATAAATGCCGGCCTTGACAGCGACGGCAGATGCCATTAACGAATTAAAAAAATGCTTTATGGGATGGACAACGAAGGCATGGAACCTGCAAATGAATACCAGATGAGACTATATCGAATGCTGTGGGAAGGTGAATGATGGACAAGGAAGGGTTACACACCATGGTCACAGTCACAGAGATTGTAGTTTGTGACTGTTCAGGGCAGATTAGAGTTACATCGAAACTGCAGCAGAGAAACAGTCCATTCGGCCCAAGTGATCTATGCTGTGTTTATACTCCACGGGAGCCTCCTCCCACTCTAATTACATCTCGACACCGTGTCCACATATACGTTCGATGTGTTAGACTCGCGACACCAATATTAAATAACATTCAGAACGCCGGAGAACCCATCCTCCTGGAATGAATTGAGCGAGTTTGTCGCACTCCCCTCATTTCAGAAAAAAATGAGGTCATTCACGTTGTAGCTAAAAAGGATAGATCAGAGAATTTTCTAAATGGTTCGAAGTTAGGAACAATGGATGAGCAGAGAGAACTAGGAGTCCAAGTACAGAAATCACTAGAATCTAATTGATACCAAAAATAAGTAAAAGGCTAATGGAATGGTGGGCTTTATCTCGAGGGCTGGAATATAAAGGGGTAGAAGTTCTGTTCCAGCTGTACAGAGCTCTGGTTAGACCCATTTAGAGAACCGCACCTCGGCAACAATATCTTGGCTTTGGAGATGGTGCAGCTCAGATTCACCAGAACGATACTGGGGCTAAAAGCTTTAAATTATCAGGATAGATTCCATTGAGGAAGCTTTTATTCCCTTGATTATACAAAGTTAAGGGGTGATCTAATTGTGGTGTTTAAGATGATCAAATGAATTGCTAGCATAGAAAGAGTTAAACTATGTCCTTTGGTGGACGAGTCCAGAAAAAGGGGGCATAACCTTAACCGCAGAGCGAGGCCGTTCAGGGGTGATGTTAGAAAGCATTTCTTCAGACACAGTGTAGTGGAAATCTGGAACACTCGCCCTCAAAAAGCTGTTGAGGTTCGGTCAATTGAAAATGACAAAAGTGTCATTGATAGATTTCTGTTAGGCAATGTTATTTAGGGTTATGGAACCAAGGCGGGGAGATGGAGTTAAGATACAGCTCAGCCATGATCGAATTGAATGGAGGAACAAGCTAGAACGAATGAGTGGCCTACTCCTGTTCCTATGTTCCTGTGCCTCTATTTATAAAGCCAATGCTCCCATATACGTTTCTAAAAGCCTTATCGTCCTGTCCTGCCACCGTCAAAGATTTCTGTATCTATACCCCAAGTTTTACTGTTCCTGCAACCCCTTTAAATTGTACCAGTTGGTTTAAATTGCATCGCCTCATTCTTCCTTCCAAAATGCAGCATTTCACACTTCTCTGCATTAAATTTCACCTGCCATGTGTCTACCCATTTCACCAGTGTCTCTATTTCCTCCTGAAGTCTTCTGCTGTCCTCCTCACGGTTTACGACTTTTCTGTCTCATCTCATCTACAAACCTTTAAATTATGCCCTGTATACCCAAGTCCATGTCACTAATATATATCAAAAAGAGCAGTGGTCCGAATACCGACCCCTGGGAACACTGTGTACTTCCCTCCAGTGTGAACAATATCGGTTCACAACCACTGTCTGTTTTCTGTCCCTTCACCAATCTAGTATCCACGCTGCCACTGCTCCTTTAATATCATTGGCTCCAGTTTTGTTAACCAGTCTATTATGAGGTACTTTATCAAACACCTTCTGAAAGTCCATATACAGAACATCAACTGCACTACCTTCATCAACCCTCTCCTATTTCATCGATTAGCTCATTCATGTCAGCCAGATTTGATTTGACTTGAAAAAATCCATTTTTACTCTCGCTAATTAACCCATGTTCTTCCAAGTGACAGTTCATTTTGTTTCGGAAATGTTGTCCCGAGGAGTTTCCTCAACACCGATGTTAAGCTGAGTCGCCTGTAGTTATTTGGTTCATCACTCTCTCCTTTTTTGAACAGGGAAGTAAGGTTTGCAGCCCTCCAGTCCTCTGGCACCTTTCCCATATCCAAGGATTGGAAGATTGTGGCAGAGCGCGTGACATTTCTACTTTGAGCCCTGTCAACCGTTTTAGTACATCGTCATAATCGATTTATATCCTGTCCAATGTCTCTACCACCTCCTCCTTTACTGTATGATTGGCCGCAGCCTCTCCTTTAGTGAATACGGAGGCAAAGTGTTAATTTAGTACCTCAGCCATGTCCTCTGCTTCCACAAGATGATTGCCTTTTTGGTCCTTAATCGGCCCCACCTTTCCTTGGACTATTCTTTCACGCTTTATATGTTTATAAAAGGCGTTAGTGTTCCCTATTATGTTACCACTAATCATTTCTCATACATTCTCCTTGCCCCTCTGTTGCTGTTGTGTGTTTATTACACTAGTGGCAGCGTTAGTGAAACAGCAACGTACTGAAATTTACAAAGTTTCAAACTGGAACTGAATTAACTGAATCGCTTTTACATTTCCACAGTGGGGAAAGGAAAGGCCGCTGATCGATAGTTTCAATGGACGCACGTGCGCGGGAACACACAGAAATGGAGAATTATGATTGTAAAACAGCAGTCAAATCCACCAGTTGTATATTCATGGTGTTTTCTGAGATCCCAGAGCTACCAGCTGCTGTACTGATGGGGGAGGAGGGACTTGATATCATCTTTAACAAGGCAACATTCTCCTTCTCTTTTTAATATTTCCATCTAACCCTCCCATTAATAATTATATTTGTTACAGAGCATCAGAGCCTGGGAACGCCTGTCACCACCATGGCTGAAGGTCCAGACAGGGGAGAAGATCCAACATCTTCAAAAAGAATGAGAATGGACACAGGTAGGCTCACAAAATACTTTAAAATACAATTTCCGTCCTGACAAAAGGTCTAGATCTAGTGCCTGATCCTGCAGCTCTCACAGGTCGAGGGAACAGGACAGGGGCTGAGTACAAAGAGGGAAGTGAGTGACCATCGAGAGGGACACTGCAGTCCCCGATGGAGGAAGCCCCTGAGTACTGGAACTGTCCAATGGATAGCTGGTATTGGGGTCTGTAAGGTGGATAGAGACAGTGACTCAGAGGATTGTCTTCTTGAACAAACGTGGCACCAGGGAGCAGGAGGCCACCCAGCGGGGCGAGAGTGAGAGGCAGGTGGGGCACAGGAATAGGAAAGTGATACTGGTGGCAGATTGTATAGTCGGTGGAATAAACAACCTCTGCTGCAGCCCTGAGCAGGTCCTGAATAGTTAGTTACCTCCCTGGTGCCAGAGGGAAGAACATCCTTGACCGGGTGGGACCACCTCTGGGAAGGAAAGGAGAGCAGAAAATAGCCATGGTCGGAGCCAGTAACACGGATAGAAATACGTTTATAGAGGAAATATTGAGACTGAGGCACCAAACTAAGAAACCAGGCCTCAAGCTGCTGATCTCTGGATTGTTTTGCACTGGGCTGCTTAAGGAGGGAAATATGAGGCTGGTCAATGTGCGGCTGAGGGCTGGAGCAGGAGGGGTGCGTTCACGTTCTGGAGGCGCTAGAGTGAGTTCAGGGAGAATGGAAGCGACGGTAGCGATCTGAACTGACCAACAACAATCGATTAACAGAATATGTGAATGGAGCAGTCGGAGGGTATCAGGCGATGTGACTGAAAAGTGGGAAATATTCAGATCTGAGACTAGAGAGCGGAATCAATAAAAATGTAGCTGAAACAGAAGATTTAAGAAATAGTGAAAACTTATTAGCAAGAAAAAGGAAGTTGGATTTGATGTAGTGGGAGATAAAGTCATTTGTTTTTTAAAAAGAAATGGGGACTAGTCAACATTCCAGACGTTGGAGCTAGTATTGAGTGTTGTGTGTGTGAGTGTACAAATCATTCCAAATATTCAGAAGCATGAGAGATGTGATCAAGTATCGAAAAGACAGGGCCTGGGTTTTCACAGGATTCAGAGGGAGATGTTTCTGGTGATAACATTTTGAGGGAAGAGTAAAAGTTTGTTGCCGCCAGTATTAATAAAGCGTTCTATGACAGCGTAGAACAACAAGAACAAACTTGCGTTTATATAGCGCCTGTAATGTAGTAAAACGTCTCAAGGTGCTTCACAGGATTGTTACCAATCAGAATTTGACACCGAGTCACACAAGGTGATATTAGGACAGGTGAGCAAACGCTTGCTCAAAGAGGTGAGGTTTAAGGAAGGTCTGAAAGGAGGAGAGAGAGAGAGAGAGGCGGAGGGGTTTAGAACATAGGGGTGTTCCAGGGAGCTATGCTAAGATGGAATCCATATGTTCGCAGTTCAGCAATAGGAAGGGAGACAGCACAATTCTCAGTGGGTTTTGCAGGTCAGCGAGCAGTGGAGGTGAGAGAGGGGGGACTGGGGGAACTAGTTGTGGAGGATGCAATTTTGGGGCGATACAAAATATTTCCTTAACTTTCTAAATATGATGGTTGAAGTGAGAATGTTGATGTACTAGAGGAGGATGTGGGTCCACAGTTAGAGATCACTGTAGAGAAGGATTTGGATCTGAGTAAAATAGCCGAGGTGGAGAAGTCACTGGGCTCAGAAATAATGCGCCCCAGACTGTTAGAGGAAGTCAGAGAGGAGATAGGAGGGACTGACCACAGCATTTCAACCCACGTTTAATATCAAAAATATACAGGTGGCCTGAAGAAGCCCAAGTGATGATTCTGTTCTAATGTGGAGAGTGGATTAACCTGGTAACCAGAGACCATTGTGTAGAAACTCTTCAAATCTGTTAATCCAGGTCGAATTAGTGAGCATTTAGCAATAGAGGATGATGAGGGAGGGGAGGCTGGAACGGATTAGCTGTAGAAAAGTCGTATCTGACAATTCTACGAACAATGACGGACAGGTTCATCCAGACTTTCCCAGGCAATTGCGATACTTTGTCGATACTTTGTTCAAGCTGTTCCAAACAAAACCATGTGATCTCCTGGGTGAGGTGGGAAAAAAAAACAGGAAAAAACACAGGCCAATTTGGGGGATTTAAATACGGGAAATTCATCTCCGACCCATCTAGGCGATTGAAACTAGTCCAGCAGATCAATCTTACACTGAATTCCCGGAAGTGTCTTCCTGTTGTAAGAGGTGATGTCCGCACCAAACAGGAACAGGTCCAGCTCTCGCCTGAAGGAATTCACTGAGTCACTGTCCACCGCCAGAGAAGGTATCCTGTTCCAGAGGTCGACTATTCTCTGGGAAAAGAACCACCTCCTGACATCTAACTTAAATCTGGCCCTGCACAACTTAAAATGGTGACCCCTGGCCCTCCGTAAGCTATGTAATTGGAACAAACTGTCAAATGGAACACAATGGATTCCCTTCATCATCTTATAAACCTCAATCAGATCACCGCTAAGTCTTTGCTTCTCTAAAGTGTAGATTCCAAACTCTTGGCCTATTTTGATAACTAAGTTGCTTTCTACAGGGAATTAGTCTAATGTCCCTCCTCTGCAACAGTTTCAAAGCCTCAATATCACCCCCCATGTGAGGAGACCAAAACTGGACACAGTATTCCAAGTGAGGCCTTTACCAAGGTCTTGTACGAGGACAGAATAGGACGTCTTATACCCAACTGTACTATGATTGCAGCCCAATACCCCCTTTGTTCTAGCTATCGCTTCACGGCATTGCTCCTGTACCTTTAGAGATGTATGCACTAGAATGCCCATCTTCCGTTCTCCCCCTTAATTAATGCTTCTCCATGAAGGGTGTATGAATGTTGAGCATTCGCACTGCCCACAGGCATAACATGGCACTTATCCAAGCTAAACATCATTCGCCAGTCATGTGCCCAATCTCCCAACACATTAAGATGCAGTTTTGTTGAGATGTGACTACACAGGTTGATGGAATGTTGTATATGCGGTGTATGTGGGTTATCAGAAGATGTTTGATAATGTGGCTCACAGGAAGCTTTAGCCGTTTGGTATAAGATGAAATGTAGCAGTCTGGGTAGAAAGTGGATAATGTGTTTAGTTTTCTCCATTTGTGTTCACAGATCCGAACTCTACAATCACTGAGTTCTTGACAAAGTGCGACGATTACCAGCTGTTCCAGTTCACAAAATTCTACCGGGACAGACTGGTGCAGGCGATGGAAGGAGGGGTGGACGGACTTAACTCGTTGTTAACAGACGGGAGACATTTCAGTGGACAAGAACATCGGGTGAGTGGGAGGGACAAAGAATGAGTCTGGATTATCCAAACATCACAGAACTGACAGGATATCAGATCTTAGAATCGTGGAATGTTACTGAACTGAAACAGGTCAAATAGGAAAGAAATAGATAAACTGAAAATATTGTGAATCTGAAAAAATGATAGGAAGAGGTGAAAATACCCAGCGGATCCGTCCCTATCTGTACAAAGGACAGGGGAACGGTTCTGTATAAGTCTTTGTGGACTGAAAACAAAGGGAAACAGTTTGACTGAACGGATAATTACTTAAAGTAAATTAAGGAACTGAGAGACAAGAAAAATCATCTGCGGAATAAATTAGAGGCATTTCAAGAACAAAAACAAAATGGTAAAATGGTTAAAATGAGAGAGACTGGAACAGGGAAAATAACCCCCAAAAATGAGGATTGAAAACCCGACGCTGGGCAGGTTTTTCCTCCCCCTGCATCACCGGGGGTCAATTCCAACTTCGGCAGAGACTTAATCCGGGCGGTAGAACCTGTGGTGGAGCGTCACTCCCCGGGACAGCACTTCAGGAAATTACAGCAAGCAGCCTGTAATGTTCTGTCAGTGACCTTCAATGGAATAGAACGAAATGGAAATGATAATCGGGCAGGGTGTGTAATGGACGGTCGACATGCTACCAACTTTCCAAGTTGATAATCTAGGAAACTTACTCTCATCCCAACCGCCTGCCCACTACCCATTACCGTTAATATCCCACCTAGTCTAATCCCAACATCCTGCTCACTACCCATTACCCTTAATATCCCACCTAGTCTAATCCCAACCTCCTGCTCACTGCCCATTACCGTTAATATCCCACCTAGTCTAATCCCAACCTCCTGCTCACTGCCCATAACCATTAATATCCCACCGAGTCTAATCCCAAACTCCCGCTCACTACCCATTACCGTCAATATCCCACCGAGTCTAATCCCAATCTCCTGCTCACTACCCATTACCGTTATTATCCCACCTAGTCTAATCCCAATTTCCTGCTCACTGCCCATTACTGTTAATATCCCACCTAGTCTAATCCCAACCTCCTGCTCACTACCCATTACCGTTAATATCCCACCTAGTCTAATCCCAACCTCCTGCTCACGACCCATTACCGTTAATATCCCACCTAGTCCAATCCCAACCTCCTGTTCACTACCCATTACCGTTAATATCCCACCTAGTCTAATCCCAAACTCCTGCTCACTGCCCATTACCGTTAATATCCCACCTAGTCTAATCCCAACCTCCTGCTCACTGCCCATTACTGTTAATATCCCACCTAGTCTAATCCCAACCTCCTGCTCACTGCCCATTACCGTTAATATCCCACCGAGTCTAATCCCAACCTCCTGCTCACTGCCCATTACCGTTAATATCCCACCTAGTCTAATCCAAACCTCCTGCTCACTACCCATTACTGTTAATATCCCACCTAGTCTAATCCCAACCTCCTGCTCACTACCCATTACCGTTAATATCCCACCCAGTCTAATCCCAACCTCCTGCTCACTCCCCATTTCCGTTAATATCCCAGCTAGTCTAATCCCAACCTCCTGCTCACTACCCATTACCGTTAATATCCCACCCAGTCTAATCCCGAACTCCTGTTCACTACCCATTACCGTTAATATCCCAGCTAGTCTAATCTCAAACACCTGCTCACTGCCCATTACCGTTAATATCCCACCTAGTCTAATCCCAAGCTCCTGCTCACTGCCCATTACCGTTAATATCCCATCTTGTCTAATCCCAACCTCCTGCTCACTATCCATTACCCTTAATATCCCACCTAGTCGAATCCCAACCTCCTGCTCACTGCCCATTACCGTTAATATCCCACCTAGTCTAATCCCAACCTCCTGCTCACTACCCATCACAATTAATATTCCACCTAGTCTAATCCCAACCTCCTGCTCACTACCCATCACCATTAATATCCCACCTAGTCTAATCCCAACCTCCTGTTCACTACCTATTACCATTAATATCCCACCTAGTCTAATCCTAACCTCCTGCTCATTACCCATTACCATTAATATCCCACCTAATCTAATCCCAACCTCCTGCTCACTACCCATTACTGTTAATATCCCATCTAGTCTAATTCCAATCTCCTGCTCACTGCCCATTACCGTTAATATCCCACCTAGTCTAATCCCAACCTCCCGCTCACTACCCATTGGTGTTAATATCCCACCTACTCTAATCCCAACCACCTGCTCACTACCCATTACTGTTAATATCCCACCTAGTCTAATCCCAACCTCCTGCTCACTGCCCATTACCGTTAATATCCCACCTAGTCTAATCCCAACCTCCTGCTCACTGCCCATTACCGTTAATATCCCACCTACTCTAATCCGAACCTCCTGCTCACTGCCCATTACCGTTAATATCCCACCTAGTCTAATCCCAACCTCCTGCTCACTGCCTATTACTGTTAATATCCCACCTAGTCTAATGCCAACCTCATGCTCACTACCCATTACTGTTAATATCCCACCTAGTCTAATCCCAACCTCCTGCTCACTGCCCATTACCGTTAATATCCCACCTAGTCTAATCCCAACCTCCTGCTCACTACCCATTACCGTTCATATCCCACCAAGTCAAATCGCAGCCCCCTGCTCACTGCGCATTACTGTTAATCTCCCACCTAGCCTAATCCCAACCTCCTGCTCACTGCCCATTACTGTCAATTTCCCACCTAGTCTAATCCCAACCTCCTGCTCACTGCCCATTACTGTTAATATCCCACCTAGTCTAATCACAACCTCCTGCTCGCTACCCATTACCGTTAATATCCCACCTAGTCTAATCCCAACCTCCTGCTCACTGCCCATTACCGTTAATATCCCACCCTTCTAATCCCAACCTCCTGCTCACTACCCATTACCATTAATAACCCACCTAGTCTAATCCCAACCTCCAGCTCACTACCCATTACCATTAATATCCCACCTAGTCTAATCCCAACCTCCTGCTCACTACCCAATACCGTTAATATCCAACCAAGTCCAATCCCAACCACCTGCTCACTACCCATTACCATTAATAACCCACCTAGTCTAATCCCAACCTTCATTTTACTACCCATTACCATTAATATCCCACCTAGTCTAATCCCAACCTCCTGCTCACTACCCATTACCGTTAATATCCCACCTAGTCTAATCCCAACCTCCCGCTCACTACCCATTGCCGTTAATATCCCACCTAGTCTACTCCTAACCTCCCGCTCACTACCCATTACCGTGAATATCCCACCTAGTCTAATCCCAACCTGCTGCTCACTGACCATTACCGTTAATATCCCACCTAGTCTAATCCAACCTGCTGCTCACTGACCCTTTACCGTTAATATCCCACCTAGTCTAATCCAACCTCCTGCTCACTACCCATTACCGTTAATATCCCACCTAGTCTAATCCCAACCTCCTGCTCACTGCCCATTACCGTGAATATCCCACCAAGTCTAATCCCAACCTCCTGCTCACTACCCATTACCTTTAATATCCCACCTAGTCTAATCACAACCACCTGCTCACTCCCCATTACTGTTAATATCCCACCTAGTCTAATCACAACCTCCTGCTCGCTACCCATTACCGTTAATATCCAACCAAGTCTAATCCCAACCTTCAACTCACTGCCCATTACCGTTAATATCCCACCTAGTCTAATCCCAACCTCCCGCTCACTACCCATTGCTGTTAATATCCCACCTAGTCTAATCCTAACCTCCCGCTCACTACCCATTACCTTGAATATCCCACCTAGTCTAATCCCAACCTCCTGCTCACTGACCATTACCGTTAATATCCCACCTAGTCTAATCCCAACCTCCTGCTCACTGCCCATTACCGTTAATATCCCACCTAGTCTAATCCCAACCTCCTGCTCACTACCCATTACCATTAATATCCCACCTAGTCTAATCCCAACCTCCTGCTCACTACCCATCACCATTAATATCCCACCTAGTCTAATCCCAACCTCCTGTTCACTACCTATTACCATTAATATCCCACCTAGTCCAATCCTAACCTCCTGCTCACTACCCATTACTGTTAATATCCCATCTAGTCTAATTCCAATCTCCTGCTCACTGCCCATTACCGTTAATATCCCACCTAGTCTAATCCCAACCTCCCGCTCACTACCCATTGGTGTTAATATCCCACCTACTCTAATCCCAACTAGCTGCTCACTACCCATTACTGTTAATATCCCACCTAGTCTAATCCCAACCTCCTGCTCACTGCCCATTACCGTTAATATCCCACCGAGTCTAATCCCAACCTCCTGCTCACTGCCCATTACCGTTAATATACCACCTAGTCTAATCCCAACCTCCTGCTCACTGCCTATTACCGTTAATATCCCACCTAGTCTAATCCCAACCTCCCGCTCACTACCCATTGCCGTTAATATCCCACCTACTCTAATCCCAACATCCTGCTCACTACCCATTACTGTTAATATCCCACCTAGTCTAATCCCAACCTCCTGCTCACTGCCCATTACCGTTAATATCCCACCTAGTCTAATCCCAACCTCCTGCTCACTGCCCATTACCGTTAATATCCCACCTAGTCTAATCCCAACCTCCTGCTCACTGCCCATTACCGTTAATATCCCACCTAGTCTAATCCCAACCTCCTGCTCACTGCCCATTACCGTTAATATCCCACCTAGTCTAATGCCAACCTCATGCTCACTACCCATTACCGTTAATATCCCACCTAGTCTAATCCCAACCTCCTGCTCACTGCCCATTACCGTTAATATCCCACCTAGTCTAATCCTAACCTCCAGCTCACTACCCATTACCGTTAATATCCCACCTAGTCTAATCCCAACCTCCTGCTCACTCCCCATTACGTTAATATCCCACCTAGTCTAATCACAACCTCCTGCTCACTCCCCATTACCGTTAATATCCCACCTAGTCTAATCACAACCTCCTGCTCACTACCCATTACCGTTAATATCCCACCTAGTCTAATCCAACCTCCTGCTCACTGCCCATTACCGTTAATATCCCACCTAGTCTAATCTCAACCTCCTGCTCACTGACCATTACCGTTAATATCCCACCTAGTCGAATCCCAACCTCCTGCTCACTGCCCATTACCGTTAATATCCCACCTTGTCTAATCCCAACCTCCTGCTCACTACCCATTACCGTTAATATCCCACCTAGTCTAATCCCCAACCTCCTGCTCACTGCCCATTACTGTTAATATCCACCTAGTCTAATCCCAACCTCCTGCTCACTACCATTACCGTTAATATCCCACTTGTCTAATCCCAACCTCCTGCTCACTAGCCCATTACCGTTAATATCCCACCTAGTCTAATCCCAACCTCCTGCTCACTGCCCATTACCGTTAATATCCCACCTAGTCTAATCCCAACCTCCTGCTCACTGCCCATTACCGATAATATCCCACCCAGTCTAATCCCAACCTCCTGCTCACTGCCCTTTACCGATAATATCCCACCCAGTCTAATCCCAACCTCCTGCTCACTGCCCTTTACCGTTAATATCCCACCTAGTCTAATCCCAACCTCCTGCTCACTGCCCATTACCGTTAATATCCCACCTAGTCTAATCCCAACCTCCTGCTCACTGCCCATTACCGTTAATATCCCACCTAGTCTAATCCCAACCTCCTGCTCACTGCCCATTACCGTTAATATCCCACCTAGTCTAATCCCAACCTCCTGCTCACTGCCCATTACCGTTAATATCCCACCTAGTCTAATCCAACCTCCTGCTCACTGCCCATTACCGTTAATATCCCACCTAGTCTAATCCGAACCTCCTGCTCACTGCCCATTACCGTTAATATCCCACCTAGTCTAATCCCAACCTCCTGCTCACTGCCCATTACCGTTAATATCCCACCTAGTCTAATCCCAACCTCCTGCTCACTGCCCATTACCGTTAATATCCCACCTAGTCTAATCCCAACCTCCTGCTCACTGCCCATTACTGTTAATATCCCACCTAGTCTAATCCCAACCTCCTGCTCACTGCCCATTACTGTTAATATCCCACCTAGTCTAATCCCAACCTCCTGCTCACTGCCCATTACTGTTAATATCCCACCTAGTCTAATCCTAACCTCCTGCTCACTGCCCATTACTGTTAATATCCCACCTAGTCTAATCCCAACCTCCTGCTCACTGCCCATTACTGTTAATATCCCACCTAGTCTAATCCCAACCTCCTGCTCACTGCCCATTACTGTTAATATCCACCTAGTCTAATCCCAACCTCCTGCTCACTGCCCATTACTGTTAATATCCCACCTAGTCTAATCCCAACCTCCTGCTCACTGCGCATTACTGTTAATATCCCACCTAGTCTAATCCCAACCTCCTGCTCACTGCCCATTACTGTTAATATCCCACCTAGTCTAATCACAACCTCCTGCTCACTACCCTATTACCGTTAATATCCCACCTAGTCTAATCCCAACCTCCTGCTCACTGCCCATTACCGTTAATATCCCACCTAGTCTAATCCCAACCTTCTGCTCACTGCCCATTACCGTTAATATCCAACCTAGTCTAATCCCAACCTTCAGCTCACTGCCCATTACCGTTAATATCCCACCTAGTCTAATCCCAACCTCCGCTCACTGACCCATTACTGTTAATATCCCACCTAGTCTAATCCCAACCTCCTGCTCACTGACCATTACCGTTAATATCCCACCTAGTCTAATCCAACCTCCTGCTCACTGACCCATTACCGTTAATATCCCACCTAGTCTAATCCCAACCTCCTGCTCACTACCCATTACCGTTAATATCCCACCTAGTCTAATCCCAACCTCCTGCTCACTACCCATTACCGTTAATATCCCACCTAGTCTAATCCCAACCTCCTGCTCACTACCCATTACCGTTAATATCCCACCTAGTCTAATCCCAACCTCCTGCTCACTACCCATTACCATTAATATCCCACCTAGTCTAATCCCAACCTCCTGCTCACTACCCATTACCGTTAATATCCCACCTAGTCTAATCCCAACCTCCTGCTCACTGCCCATTACCGTTAATATCCCACCTAGTCTAATCCCAACCTCCTGCTCACTACCCATTACTGTTAATATCCCACCTAGTCTAATCCCAACCTCCTGCTCACTACCCATTACCGTTAATATCCCACCTAGTCTAATCCCAACCTCCTGCTCACTACCCATTACCGTTAATATCCCACCTAGTCTAATCCCAACCTCCTGCTCACTACCCATTACCGTTAATATCCCACCTAGTCTAATCCCAACCTCCTGCTCACTGCCCATTACCTGTTAATAGCCCACCTAGTCTAATCCCAACCTCCTGCTCACTGCCCATTACCGTTAATATCCCACCTAGTCTAATCCAACCTCCTGCTCACTAGCCCATTACTGTTAATATCCCAACCTAGTCTAATCCCAAACCTCCTGCTCACTACCCATTACCTGTTAATATCCCACCTAGTCCTAATCCCAACCTCCTGCTCACTGCCATTACCGTTAATATCCCACCTAGTCTAATCCCAACCTCCTGCTCACTACCCATTACCGTTAATATCCCACCTAGCTCTAATCCCAACCCCTGCTCACTGCCCATTACCTGTTAATATCCCACCTAGTCTAATCCCAACCTCCTGCTCACTAGCCCATTACCTGTTAATATCCCACCTAGTCTAATCCAACCTCCTGCTCACTACCCATTACTGTTAATATCCCACCTAGTCTAATCCCAACCTCCTGCTCACTGCCCATTACCGTTAATATCCCACCTAGTCTAATCCCAACCTCCTGCTCACTACCCATTACCGTTAATATCCCACCAAGTCAAATCGCAGCCCCCTGCTCACTGCGCATTACTGTTAATCTCCCACCTAGCCTAATCCCAACCTCCTGCTCACTGCCCCTTACTGTCAATTTCCCACCTAGTCTAATCCCAACCTCCTGCTCACTGCCCATTACTGTTAATATCCCACCTAGTCTAATCACAACCTCCTGCTCGCTACCCATTACCGTTAATATCCCACCTAGTCTAATCCCAACCTCCTGCTCACTGCCCATTACCGTTAATATCCCACCCTTCTAATCCCAACCTCCTGCTCACTACCCATTACCATTAATAACCCACCTAGTCTAATCCCAACCTCCTGCTCACTACCCATTACCATTAATATCCCACCTAGTCTAATCCCAACCTCCTGCTCACTACCCATATACCGTTAATATCCAACCAAGTCCAATCCCAACCACCTGCTCCTACCCATTACCATTAATAACCCACTAGTCTAATCCCAACCTCATTTTACTACCCATTACCATTAATATCCCACCTAGTCTAATCCCAACCTCCTGCTCACTACCCATTACCGTTAATATCCCACCTAGTCTAATCCCAACCTCCCGCTCACTACCCATTGCCGTTAATATCCCACCTAGTCTACTCCTAACCTCCCGCTCACTACCCATTACCGTGAATATCCCACCTAGTCTAATCCCAACCTGCTGCTCACTGACCATTACCGTTAATATCCCACCTAGTCTAATCCAACCTCCTGCTCACTACCCATTACCGTTAATATCCCACCTAGTCTAATCCCAACCTCCTGCTCACTGCCCATTACCGTGAATATCCCACCAAGTCTAATCCCAACCTCCTGCTCACTACCCATTACCGTTAATATCCCATTTTGTCTAATCCCAACCTCCTGCTCACTATCCATTACCCTTAATATCCCACCTAGTCTAATGCCAACCTCATGCTCACTACCCATTACCGTTAATATCCCACCTAGTCTAATCCCAACCTCCTGCTCACTGCCCATTACCGTTAATATCCCACCTAGTCTAATCCCAACCTCCTGCTCACTGTGCATTACTGTTAATATCCCACCTAGCCTAATCCAACCTCCTGCTCACTGCCCCTTACTGTCAATTTCCCACCTAGTCTAATCCCAACCTCCTGCTCACTGCCCATTACTGTTAATATCCCACCTTGTCTAATCACAACCTCCTGCTCGCTACCCATTACCGTTAATATCCCACCTAGTCTAATCCCAACCTCCTGCTCACTGCCCATTACCGTTAATATCCCACCTCGTCTAATCCCAACCTTCTGCTCACTACCCATTACCGTTAATATCCAACCAAGTCTAATCCCAACCTTCAACTCACTGCCCATTACCGTTAATATCCCACCTAGTCTAATCCCAACCTCCCGCTCACTACCCATTGCTGTTAATATCCCACCTAGTCTAATCCTAACCTCCCGCTCACTACCCATTACCTTGAATATCCCACCTAGTCTAATCCCAACCTCCTGCTCACTGACCATTACCGTTAATATCCCACCTAGTCTAATCCCAACCTCCTGCTCACTGCCCATTACCGTTAATATCCCACCTAGTCTAATCCCAACCTCCTGCTCACTACCCATTACCATTAATATCCCACCTAGTCTAATCCCAACCTCCTGCTCACTACCCATCACCATTAATATCCCACCTAGTCTAATCCCAACCTCCTGTTCACTACCTATTACCATTAATATCCCACCTAGTCCAATCCTAACCTCCTGCTCACTACCCATTACTGTTAATATCCCATCTAGTCTAATTCCAATCTCCTGCTCACTGCCCATTACCGTTAATATCCCACCTAGTCTAATCCAACCTCCGCTCACTACCCATTGGTGTTAATATCCCACCTACTCTAATCCCAACTAGCTGCTCACTACCCATTACTGTTAATATCCCACCTAGTCTAATCCCAACCTCCTGCTCACTGCCCATTACCGTTAATATCCCACCGAGTCTAATCCCAACCTCCTGCTCACTGCCCATTACTGTTAATATCCCACCTAGTCTAATCCCAACCTCCTGCTCACTGCCCATTACCGTTAATATCCCACCTAGTCTAATCCCAACCTCCTGCTCACTGCCCATTACCGTTAATATCCCACCTACTCTAATCCCAACCTCCTGCTCACTGCCCATTACCGTTAATATCCCACCTAGTCTAATCCCAACCTCCTGCTCACTGCCCATTACCGTTAATATCCCACCTAGTCTAATGCCAACCTCATGCTCACTACCCATTACCGTTAATATCCCACCTAGTCTAATCCCAACCTCCTGCTCACTGCCCATTACCGTTAATATCCCACCTCGTCTAATCCTAACCTCCAGCTCACTACCCATTACCATTAATATCCCACCTAGTCTAATCCCAACCTCCTGCTCACTACCCATTACCGTTAATATCCCACCTAGTCTAATCACAACCACCTGCTCACTCCCCATTACTGTTAATATCCCACCTAGTCTAATCACAACCTCCTGCTCGCTACCCATTACCGTTAATATCCCACCTAGTCTAATCCCAACCTCCTGCTCACTGCCCATTACCGTTAATATCCCACCTAGTCTAATCTCAACCTGCTGCTCACTGACCATTACCGTTAATATCCCACCTAGTCGAATCCCAACCTCCTGCTCACTGCCCATTACCGTTAATATCCCACCTTGTCTAATCCCAACCTCCTGCTCACTACCCATTACCGTTAATATCCCACCTAGTCTAATCCCAACCTCCTGCTCACTGCACATTACTGTTAATATCCCACCTAGCCTAATCCCAACCTCCTGCTCACTGCCCCTTACTGTCAATTTCCCACCTAGTCTAATCCCAACCTCCTGCTCACTGCCCATTACCGTTAATATCCCACCTAGTCTAATCCCAACCTCCTGCTCGCTACCCATTACCGTTAATATCCCACCTAGTCCAATCCCAACCTCCTGCTCACTGCCCATTACCGTTAATATCCCACCTAGTCTAATCCCAACCTCCTGCTCACTACCCATTACCGTTAATATCCCACCCAGTCTAATCCCAACCTCCTGCTCACTCCCCATTACCGTTAATATCCCACCAAGTCTAATCCCAACCTCCTGCTCACTGCCCATTACTGTTAATATCCCAGCTAGTCTAATCTCAACCTCCTGCTCACTACCCATTACCGTTAATATCCCACCTGGTCTAATCCCAACCTCCTGCTCACTGCCCATTACCGTTAATATCCCACCTATTCTAATCCCAACCTCCTGCTCACTGCCCATTACTGTTAATATCCCAGCTAGTCTAATCTCAACCACCTGCTCACTGCCCATTACCGTTAATATCCCACCTAGTCTAATCCCAACCTCCTGCTCACTACCCATTGCCGTTAATATCCCACCTAGTCTACTCCTAACCTCCCGCTCACTACCCATTACCGTGAATATCCCACCTAGTCTAATCCCAACCTGCTGCTCACTGACCATTACCGTTAATATCCCACCTAGTCTAATCCAACCTCCTGCTCACTACCCATTACCGTTAATATCCCACCTAGTCTAATCCCAACCTCCTGCTCACTGCCCATTACCGTGAATATCCCACTTAGTCTAATCCCAACCTGCTGCTCACTGACCATTACCGTTAATATCCCAGCTAGTCTAATCCCAACCTCCTGCTCACGACCCATTACCGTTAATATCCCATCTTGTCTAATCCCAACCTCCTGCTCACTATCCATTACCCTTAATATCCCACCTAGTCTAATGCCAGCCTCATGCTCACTACCCATTACCGTTAATATCCCACCCAGTCTAATCCCAACCTCCTGCTCACTACCCATTACTGTTAATATCCCACCCAGTCTAATCCCAACCTCCTGCTCACTGCCCCTTACTGTCAATTTCCCACCTAGTCTAATCCCAACCTCCTGCTCACTACCCATTACCGTTAATATCCCACCCGGTCTAATCCCAACCTCCTGCTCACTACCCATTACCGTTAATATCCCACCTAGCCTAATCCCAACCTCCTGCTCACTACCCATTACCGTTAACATCCCACCTAGTCTAATCCCAACCTCCTGCTCACTGCCCATTACTGTTAATATCCCACCAAGTCTAATCCCAACCTCCTGCTCACTACCCATTACCGTTAATATCCCATTTTGTCTAATCCCAACCTCCTGCTCACTATCCATTTCCCTTAATATCCCACCTAGTCTAATGCCAACCTCATGCTCACTACCCATTACCGTTAATATCCCACCTAGTCTAATCCCAACCTCCTGCTCACTGCCCATTACCGTTAATATCCCACCTAGTCTAATCCCAACCTCCTGCTCACTGTGCATTACTGTTAATATCCCACCTAGCCTAATCCAACCTCCTGCTCACTGCCCATTACTGTTAATATCCCACCTTGTCTAATCACAACCTCCTGCTCGCTAGCCATTACCGTTAATATCCCACCTAGTCTAATCCCAACCTCCTGCTCACTGCCCATTACCGTTAATATCCCACCTCGTCTAATCCCAACCTTCTGCTCACTACCCATTACCGTTAATATCCAACCAAGTCTAATCCCAACCTTCAACTCACTGCCATTACCGTTAATATCCCACTAGTCTATCCCAACCTCCCGCTCAGCTACCCATTGCTGTTAATATCCCACCTAGTCTAATCCTAACCTCCCGCTCACTACCCATTACCTTGAATATCCCACCTAGTCTAATCCCAACCTCCTGCTCACTGACCATTACCGTTAATATCCCACCTAGTCTAATCCCAACCTCCTGCTCACTGCCCATTACCGTTAATATCCCACCTAGTCTAATCCCAACCTCCTGCTCACTACCCATTACCATTAATATCCCACCTAGTCTAATCCCAACCTCCTGCTCACTACCCATCACCATTAATATCCCACCTAGTCTAATCCCAACCTCCTGTTCACTACCTATTACCATTAATATCCCACCTAGTCCAATCCTAACCTCCTGCTCACTACCCATTACTGTTAATATCCCATCTAGTCTAATTCCAATCTCCTGCTCACTGCCCATTACCGTTAATATCCCACCTAGTCTAATCCCAACCTCCCGCTCACTACCCATTGGTGTTAATATCCCACCTACTCTAATCCCAACTAGCTGCTCACTACCCATTACTGTTAATATCCCACCTAGTCTAATCCCAACCTCCTGCTCACTGGCCCATTACCGTTAATATCCCACCGAGTCTAATCCCAACCTCCTGCCTCACTGCCCATATACTGTTAATATCCCACCTAGTCGTAATCCCAACCTCCTGCTCACTGCCCATTACCGTTAATATCCCACCTAGTCTATCCCAACCTCCTGCTCACTGCCCATTACCGTTAATATCCCACCTACTCTAATCCCAACCTCCTGCTCACTGCCCATACCGTAATATCCCCACCTAGTCTAATCCCAACCTCCTGCTCACTGCCCATTACCGTTAATATCCCACCTAGTCTAATGCCAACCTCATGCTCACTACCCATTACCGTTAATATTCCCACCTAGTCTAATCCCAACCTCCTGCTCACTGCCCATTACCGTTAATATCCCCCTAGGTCCTAATCCTAACCCTCCAGCTCACAACCATTACCATTAATACCCACCTAGTCTAATCCAACCTCCTGCTCACTACCCATTACCGTTATATCCCACCTAGTCTAATCACACCACCTGCTCACTCCCCATTACTGTTAATATCCGCACCTTAGTCTAATCACAACCTCCTGCTCGCTACCCATTACCGTTAATATCCCACCTAGTCTAATCCCAACCTCCTGCTCACTGCCCATTACCGTTAATATCCCACCTAGTCTAATCTCAACCTGCTGCTCACTGACCATTACCGTTAATATCCCACCTAGTCGAATCCCAACCTCCTGCTCACTGCCCATTACCGTTAATATCCCACCTTGTCTAATCCCAACCTCCTGCTCACTACCCATTACCGTTAATATCCCACCTAGTCTAATCCCAACCTCCTGCTCACTGCACATTACTGTTAATATCCCACCTAGCTAATCCCAACCTCCTGCTCACTGCCCCTTACTGTCAATTTCCCACCATAGTCTAATCCCAACTCCTGCTCACTGCCCATTACCGTTAATATCCCACTAGTCTGATCCCAACCTCCTGCTCGCTTACCCATTACCGTTAATATCCCACCTAGTCCAATCCCAACTCCTGCTCACTGCCATTACCGTTAATATCCCACCTAGCTAATCCAACCTCCTGCTCACTACCCATACCGTTAATATCCCACCCAGTCTAATCCCAACCTCCCTGCTCACTCCCATTACCGTTAATATCCCACCAAGTCTAATCCCAACCTCCTGCTCACTGCCCATTACTGTTAATATCCCAGCTAGTCTAATCTCAACCTCCTGCTCACTACCATTACCGTTAATATCCCACCTGGTCTAATCCCAACCTCCTGCTCACTGCCCATTACGGTTATATCCCACCTATTCTAATCCCAACCTCCTGCTCACTGCCCATTACTGTTAATATCCAGCTAGTCTAATCTCAACCACCTGCTCACTGCCCATTACCGTTAATATCCCCCTAGTCTAATCCCAACCTCCTGCTCACTACCCATTTGCCGTTAATATCCCACCTAGTCTACTCCTAACCTCCGCTCACTACCCATTACCGTGAATATCCCACCTAGTCTAATCCCAACCTGCTGCTCACTGACCATTACCGATAATATCCCACCTAGTCTAATCCAACCTCCTGCTCACTACCATTACCGTTAATATCCCACCTAGTCTATCCCAACCTCCTGCTCACTGCCCTTTACCGTGAATATCCCACTTAGTCTAATCCCAACCTGCTGCTCACTGACCATTACCGTTAATATCCAGCTAGTCTAATCCCAACCTCCTGCTCACGACCCATTACCGTTAATATCCATCTTGTCTAATCCCAACCTCCTGCTCACTATCCATTACCCTTAATATCCCACCTAGTCTAATGCCAGCCTCATGCTCACTACCCATTACCGTTAACATCCCACCTAGTCTAATCCCAACCTCCTGCTCACTGCCCATTACTGTTAATATCCCACCTAGTCTAATCCCAACCTCCTGCCTCACTGCCCCTTACTGTCAATTTCCACCTAGTCTAATCCCAACCTCCTGCTCACTACCCATTACCGTTAATATCCCACCCGGTCTAATCCAACCTCCTGCTCACTACCCATTACCGTTAATATCCAACCTAGCCTATCCCAACCTCCTGCTCACTACCCATTACCGTTAACATCCCACCTAGTCTAATCCCAACCTCTGCTCACTGCCCATTACTGTTATATCCCCAAAGTCTAATCCCAACCTCCTGCTCACTACCCATTACCGTTAATATCCCATTTTGTCTAATCCCAACCTCCTGCTCACTATCCATTTCCCTTAATAACCCACCTAGTCTAATGCCAACCTCATGCCTCACTACCCATTACCGTTAATATCCCACCTAGTCTAATCCCACCTCCTGCTCACTGCCCATTACCGTTAATATCCCACCTAGTCTATCCCACTCCTGCTCACTGTGCATTACTGTTTAATATCCCACCTAGCCTAATCCAACCTCCTGCTCACTGCCCATTACTGTTAATATCCCACCTTGTCTAATCACAACCTCCTGCTCGCTAGCCATTACCGTTAATATCCCACCTAGTCTAATCCAACCTCCTGCTCACTGCCCATTACCGTTAATATCCCACCTCGTCTAATCCCAACCTTCTGCTCACTACCCATTACCGTTAATATCCAACCAAGTCTAATCCAACCTTCAACTCACTGCCCATTACCGTTAATATCCCACCTAGTCTAATCCCAACCTCCTGCTCACTACCCATTACCGTTAATATCCCACCTAGTCTAATCCCAACCTCCTGCTCACTACCCATTACCGTTAATATCCCACCTAGTCTAATCCCAACCTCCTGCTCACTACCATTACCGTTAATATCCCACCTAGTCTAATCCCAACCTCCTGCTCACTGCCCATTACCGTTAATATCCCACCTAGTCTAATCCCAACCTCCTGCTCACTACCCATTACCATTAATATCCCACCTAGTCTAATCCCAACCTCCTGCTCACTACCCATTACCGTTAATATCCACCTAGTCTAATCCCAACCTCCTGCTCACTACCCATTACCGTTAATATCCCACCTAGTCTAATCCCAACCTCCTGCTCACTACCCATTACCGTTAATATCCCACCTAGTCTAATCCCAACCTCCTGCTCACTACCCATTACCGTTAATATCCCACCTAGTCTAATCCCAACCTCCTGCTCACTGCCCATTACCGTTAATATCCCACCTAGTCTAATCCCAACCTCCTGCTCACTACCCATTACCGTTAATATCCCACCTAGTCTAATCCCAACCTCCTGCTCACTACCCATTACGTTAATATCCCACCTAGTCTAATCCCAACCTCCTGCTCACTGCCCATTACCGTTAATATCCCACCTAGTCTAATCCCAACCTCCTGCTCACTACCCATTACCGTTAATATCCCACCTAGTCTAATCCCAACCTCCTGCTCACTGCCCATTACCGTTAATATCCCACCTAGTCTAATCCCAACCTCCTGCTCACTACCCATTACCGTTAATATCCCACCTAGTCTAATCCCAACCTCCTGCTCACTACCCATTACCGTTAATATCCCACCTAGTCTAATCCCAACCTCCTGCTCACTGCCCATTACCGTTAATATCCCACCTAGTCTAATCCCAACCTCCTGCTCACTGCCCATTACCGTTAATATCCCACCTAGTCTAATCCCAACCTCCTGCTCACTGCCCATTACCGTTAATATCCCACCTAGTCTAATCCCAACCTCCTGCTCACTACCCATTACCGTTAATATCCCACCTAGTCTAATCCCAACCTCCTGCTCACTACCCATTACCGTTAATATCCCACCTAGTCTAATCCCAACCTCCTGCTCACTACCCATTACCGTTAATATCCCACCTAGTCTAATCCCAACCTCCTGCTCACTGCCCATTACCGTTAATATCCCACCTAGTCTAATCCCAACCTCCTGCTCACTACCCATTACCGTTAATATCCCACCTAGTCTAATCCCAACCTCCTGCTCACTGCCCATTACCGTTAATATCCCACCTAGTCTAATCCCAACCTCCTGCTCACTGCCCATTACCGTTAATATCCCACCTAGTCTAATCCCAACCTCCTGCTCACTGCCCATTACCGTTAATATCCCACCTAGTCTAATCCCAACCTCCTGCTCACTACCCATTACCGTTAATATCCCACCTAGTCTAATCCCAACCTCCTGCTCACTACCCATTACCGTTAATATCCCACCTAGTCTAATCCCAACCTCCTGCTCACTACCCATTACCGTTAATATCCCACCTAGTCTAATCCCAACCTCCTGCTCACTACCCATTACCGTTAATATCCCACCTAGTCTAATCCCAACCTCCTGCTCACTACCCATTACCGTTAATATCCCACCTAGTCTAATCCCAACCTCCTGCTCACTACCCATTACCGTTAATATCCCACCTAGTCTAATCCCAACCTCCTGCTCACTGCCCATTACCGTTAATATCCCACCTAGTCTAATCCAACCTCCTGCTCACTACCCATTACCGTTAATATCCCACCTAGTCTAATCCCAACCTCCTGCTCACTACCCATTACCGTTAATATCCCACCTAGTCTAATCCCAACCTCCTGCTCACTACCATTACCGTTAATATCCCACCTAGTCTAATCCCAACCTCCTGCTCACTACCCATTACCGTTAATATCCCACCTAGTCTAATCCCAACCTCCTGCTCACTACCCATTACCGTTAATATCCCACCTAGTCTAATCCCAACCTCCTGCTCACTACCCATTACCGTTAATATCCCACCTAGTCTAATCCCAACCTCCTGCTCACTACCCATTACCGTTAATATCCCACCTAGTCTAATCCCAACCTCCTGCTCACTGCCCATTACCGTTAATATCCCACCTAGTCTAATCCCAACCTCCTGCTCACTGCCCATTACCGTTAATATCCCACCTAGTCTAATCCCAACCTCCTGCTCACTACCCATTACCGTTAATATCCCACCTAGTCTAATCCCAACCTCCTGCTCACTACCCATTACCGTTAATATCCCACCTAGTCTAATCCCAACCTCCTGCTCACTACCCATTACCGTTAATATCCCACCTAGTCTAATCCCAACCTCCTGCTCACTGCCCATTACCGTTAATATCCCACCTAGTCTAATCCCAACCTCCTGCTCACTGCCCATTACCGTTAATATCCCACCTAGTCTAATCCCAACCTCCTGCTCACTGCCCATTACCGTTAATATCCCACCTAGTCTAATCCCAACCTCCTGCTCACTACCCATTACCGTTAATATCCCACCTAGTCTAATCCCAACCTCCTGCTCACTGCCCATTACCGTTAATATCCCACCTAGTCTAATCCCAACCTCCTGCTCACTACCCATTACCGTTAATATCCCACCTAGTCTAATCCCAACCTCCTGCTCACTACCCATTACCGTTAATATCCCACCTAGTCTAATCCCAACCTCCTGCTCACTACCCATTACCGTTAATATCCCACCTAGTCTAATCCCAACCTCCTGCTCACTGCCCATTACCGTTAATATCCCACCTAGTCTAATCCCAACCTCCTGCTCACTACCCATTACCGTTAATATCCCACCTAGTCTAATCCCAACCTCCTGCTCACTACCCATTACCGTTAATATCCCACCTAGTCTAATCCCAACCTCCTGCTCACTACCCATTACCGTTAATATCCCACCTAGTCTAATCCCAACCTCCTGCTCACTACCCATTACCGTTAATATCCCACCTAGTCTAATCCCAACCTCCTGCTCACTACCCATTACCGTTAATATCCCACCTAGTCTAATCCCAACCTCCTGCTCACTACCCATTACCGTTAATATCCCACCTAGTCTAATCCCAACCTCCTGCTCACTACCCATTACCGTTAATATCCCACCTAGTCTAATCCCAACCTCCTGCTCACTGCCCATTACCGTTAATATCCCACCTAGTCTAATCCCAACCTCCTGCTCACTACCCATTACCGTTAATATCCCACCTAGTCTAATCCCAACCTCCTGCTCACTACCCATTACCGTTAATATCCCACCTAGTCTAATCCCAACCTCCTGCTCACTACCCATTACCGTTAATATCCCACCTAGTCTAATCCCAACCTCCTGCTCACTACCCATTACCGTTAATATCCCACCTAGTCTAATCCCAACCTCCTGCTCACTACCATTACCGTTAATATCCCACCTAGTCTAATCCCAACCTCCTGCTCACTACCCATTACCGTTAATATCCCACCTAGTCTAATCCCAACCTCCTGCTCACTGCCCATTACCGTTAATATCCCACCTAGTCTAATCCCAACCTCCTGCTCACTACCCATTACCGTTAATATCCCACCTAGTCTAATCCCAACCTCCTGCTCACTACCCATTACCGTTAATATCCCACCTAGTCTAATCCCAACCTCCTGCTCACTACCCATTACCGTTAATATCCCACCTAGTCTAATCCCAACCTCCTGCTCACTACCCATTACCGTTAATATCCCACCTAGTCTAATCCCAACCTCCTGCTCACTACCCATTACCGTTAATATCCCACCTAGTCTAATCCCAACCTCCTGCTCACTACCCATTACCGTTAATATCCCACCTAGTCTAATCCCAACCTCCTGCTCACTGCCCATTACCGTTAATATCCCACCTAGTCTAATCCCAACCTCCTGCTCACTACCCATTACCGTTAATATCCCACCTAGTCTAATCCCAACCTCCTGCTCACTACCCATTACCGTTAATATCCCACCTAGTCTAATCCCAACCTCCTGCTCACTGCCCATTACCGTTAATATCCCACCTAGTCTAATCCCAACCTCCTGCTCACTGCCCATTACCGTTAATATCCCACCTAGTCTAATCCCAACCTCCTGCTCACTACCCATTACCGTTAATATCCCACCTAGTCTAATCCCAACCTCCTGCTCACTACCCATTACCGTTAATATCCCACCTAGTCTAATCCCAACCTCCTGCTCACTACCCATTACCGTTAATATCCCACCTAGTCTAATCCCAACCTCCTGCTCACTGCCCATTACCGTTAATATCCCACCTAGTCTAATCCCAACCTCCTGCTCACTACCCATTACCGTTAATATCCCACCTAGTCTAATCCCAACCTCCTGCTCACTGCCCATTACCGTTAATATCCCACCTAGTCTAATCCCAACCTCCTGCTCACTACCCATTACCGTTAATATCCCACCTAGTCTAATCCCAACCTCCTGCTCACTACCCATTACCGTTAATATCCCACCTAGTCTAATCCCAACCTCCTGCTCACTACCCATTACCGTTAATATCCCACCTAGTCTAATCCCAACCTCCTGCTCACTACCCATTACCGTTAATATCCCACCTAGTCTAATCCCAACCTCCTGCTCACTACCCATTACCGTTAATATCCCACCTAGTCTAATCCCAACCTCCTGCTCACTACCCATTACCGTTAATATCCCACCTAGTCTAATCCCAACCTCCTGCTCACTACCCATTACCGTTAATATCCCACCTAGTCTAATCCCAACCTCCTGCTCACTGCCCATTACCGTTAATATCCCACCTAGTCTAATCCCAACCTCCTGCTCACTGCCCATTACCGTTAATATCCCACCTAGTCTAATCCCAACCTCCTGCTCACTACCCATTACCGTTAATATCCCACCTAGTCTAATCCCAACCTCCTGCTCACTACCCATTACCGTTAATATCCCACCTAGTCTAATCCCAACCTCCTGCTCACTACCCATTACCGTTAATATCCCACCTAGTCTAATCCCAACCTCCTGCTCACTACCCATTACCGTTAATATCCCACCTAGTCTAATCCCAACCTCCTGCTCACTACCCATTACCGTTAATATCCCACCTAGTCTAATCCCAACCTCCTGCTCACTACCCATTACCGTTAATATCCCACCTAGTCTAATCCCAACCTCCTGCTCACTACCCATTACCGTTAATATCCCACCTAGTCTAATCCCAACCTCCTGCTCACTACCCATTACCGTTAATATCCCACCTAGTCTAATCCCAACCTCCTGCTCACTGCCCATTACCGTTAATATCCCACCTAGTCTAATCCCAACCTCCTGCTCACTGCCCATTACCGTTAATATCCCACCTAGTCTAATCCCAACCTCCTGCTCACTACCCATTACCGTTAATATCCCACCTAGTCTAATCCCAACCTCCTGCTCACTACCCATTACCGTTAATATCCCACCTAGTCTAATCCCAACCTCCTGCTCACTACCCATTACCGTTAATATCCCACCTAGTCTAATCCCAACCTCCTGCTCACTACCCATTACCGTTAATATCCCACCTAGTCTAATCCCAACCTCCTGCTCACTGCCCATTACCGTTAATATCCCACCTAGTCTAATCCCAACCTCCTGCTCACTGCCCATTACCGTTAATATCCCACCTAGTCTAATCCCAACCTCCTGCTCACTACCCATTACCGTTAATATCCCACCTAGTCTAATCCCAACCTCCTGCTCACTGCCCATTACCGTTAATATCCCACCTAGTCTAATCCCAACCTCCTGCTCACTACCCATTACCGTTAATATCCCACCTAGTCTAATCCCAACCTCCTGCTCACTACCCATTACCGTTAATATCCCACCTAGTCTAATCCCAACCTCCTGCTCACTGCCCATTACCGTTAATATCCCACCTAGTCTAATCCCAACCTCCTGCTCACTGCCCATTACCGTTAATATCCCACCTAGTCTAATCCCAACCTCCTGCTCACTACCCATTACCGTTAATATCCCACCTAGTCTAATCCCAACCTCCTGCTCACTACCCATTACCGTTAATATCCCACCTAGTCTAATCCCAACCTCCTGCTCACTACCCATTACCGTTAATATCCCACCTAGTCTAATCCCAACCTCCTGCTCACTACCCATTACCGTTAATATCCCACCTAGTCTAATCCCAACCTCCTGCTCACTACCCATTACCGTTAATATCCCACCTAGTCTAATCCCAACCTCCTGCTCACTGCCCATTACCGTTAATATCCCACCTAGTCTAATCCCAACCTCCTGCTCACTACCCATTACCGTTAATATCCCACCTAGTCTAATCCCAACCTCCTGCTCACTACCCATTACCGTTAATATCCCACCTAGTCTAATCCCAACCTCCTGCTCACTACCCATTACCGTTAATATCCCACCTAGTCTAATCCCAACCTCCTGCTCACTACCCATTACCGTTAATATCCCACCTAGTCTAATCCCAACCTCCTGCTCACTACCCATTACCGTTAATATCCCACCTAGTCTAATCCCAACCTCCTGCTCACTACCCATTACCGTTAATATCCCACCTAGTCTAATCCCAACCTCCTGCTCACTGCCCATTACCGTTAATATCCCACCTAGTCTAATCCCAACCTCCTGCTCACTACCCATTACCGTTAATATCCCACCTAGTCTAATCCCAACCTCCTGCTCACTACCCATTACCGTTAATATCCCACCTAGTCTAATCCCAACCTCCTGCTCACTACCCATTACCGTTAATATCCCACCTAGTCTAATCCCAACCTCCTGCTCACTACCCATTACCGTTAATATCCCACCTAGTCTAATCCCAACCTCCTGCTCACTACCCATTACCGTTAATATCCCACCTAGTCTAATCCCAACCTCCTGCTCACTACCCATTACCGTTAATATCCCACCTAGTCTAATCCCAACCTCCTGCTCACTACCCATTACCGTTAATATCCCACCTAGTCTAATCCCAACCTCCTGCTCACTGCCCATTACCGTTAATATCCCACCTAGTCTAATCCCAACCTCCTGCTCACTACCCATTACCGTTAATATCCCACCTAGTCTAATCCCAACCTCCTGCTCACTACCCATTACCGTTAATATCCCACCTAGTCTAATCCCAACCTCCTGCTCACTACCCATTACCGTTAATATCCCACCTAGTCTAATCCCAACCTCCTGCTCACTACCCATTACCGTTAATATCCCACCTAGTCTAATCCCAACCTCCTGCTCACTACCCATTACCGTTAATATCCCACCTAGTCTAATCCCAACCTCCTGCTCACTACCCATTACCGTTAATATCCCACCTAGTCTAATCCCAACCTCCTGCTCACTACCCATTACCGTTAATATCCCACCTAGTCTAATCCCAACCTCCTGCTCACTGCCCATTACCGTTAATATCCCACCTAGTCTAATCCCAACCTCCTGCTCACTACCCATTACCGTTAATATCCCACCTAGTCTAATCCCAACCTCCTGCTCACTACCCATTACCGTTAATATCCCACCTAGTCTAATCCCAACCTCCTGCTCACTACCCATTACCGTTAATATCCCACCTAGTCTAATCCCAACCTCCTGCTCACTACCCATTACCGTTAATATCCCACCTAGTCTAATCCCAACCTCCTGCTCACTACCCATTACCGTTAATATCCCACCTAGTCTAATCCCAACCTCCTGCTCACTACCCATTACCGTTAATATCCCACCTAGTCTAATCCCAACCTCCTGCTCACTACCCATTACCGTTAATATCCCACCTAGTCTAATCCCAACCTCCTGCTCACTACCCATTACCGTTAATATCCCACCTAGTCTAATCCCAACCTCCTGCTCACTACCCATTACCGTTAATATCCCACCTAGTCTAATCCCAACCTCCTGCTCACTACCCATTACCGTTAATATCCCACCTAGTCTAATCCCAACCTCCTGCTCACTACCCATTACCGTTAATATCCCACCTAGTCTAATCCCAACCTCCTGCTCACTACCCATTACCGTTAATATCCCACCTAGTCTAATCCCAACCTCCTGCTCACTACCCATTACCGTTAATATCCCACCTAGTCTAATCCCAACCTCCTGCTCACTACCCATTACCGTTAATATCCCACCTAGTCTAATCCCAACCTCCTGCTCACTACCCATTACCGTTAATATCCCACCTAGTCTAATCCCAACCTCCTGCTCACTGCCCATTACCGTTAATATCCCACCTAGTCTAATCCCAACCTCCTGCTCACTACCCATTACCGTTAATATCCCACCTAGTCTAATCCCAACCTCCTGCTCACTACCCATTACCGTTAATATCCCACCTAGTCTAATCCCAACCTCCTGCTCACTACCCATTACCGTTAATATCCCACCTAGTCTAATCCCAACCTCCTGCTCACTACCCATTACCGTTAATATCCCACCTAGTCTAATCCCAACCTCCTGCTCACTACCCATTACCGTTAATATCCCACCTAGTCTAATCCCAACCTCCTGCTCACTGCCCATTACCGTTAATATCCCACCTAGTCTAATCCCAACCTCCTGCTCACTACCCATTACCGTTAATATCCCACCTAGTCTAATCCCAACCTCCTGCTCACTGCCCATTACCGTTAATATCCCACCTAGTCTAATCCCAACCTCCTGCTCACTACCCATTACCGTTAATATCCCACCTAGTCTAATCCCAACCTCCTGCTCACTGCCCATTACCGTTAATATCCCACCTAGTCTAATCCCAACCTCCTGCTCACTACCCATTACCGTTAATATCCCACCTAGTCTAATCCCAACCTCCTGCTCACTACCCATTACCGTTAATATCCCACCTAGTCTAATCCCAACCTCCTGCTCACTACCCATTACCTTAATATCCCACCTAGTCTAATCCCAACCTCCTGCTCACTACCCATTACCGTTAATATCCCACCTAGTCTAATCCCAACCTCCTGCTCACTACCCATTACCGTTAATATCCCACCTAGTCTAATCCCAACCTCCTGCTCACTACCCATTACCGTTAATATCCCACCTAGTCTAATCCCAACCTCCTGCTCACTGCCCATTACCGTTAATATCCCACCTAGTCTAATCCCAACCTCCTGCTCACTGCCCATTACCGTTAATATCCCACCTAGTCTAATCCCAACCTCCTGCTCACTGCCCATTACCGTTAATATCCCACCTAGTCTAATCCCAACCTCCTGCTCACTACCCATTACCGTTAATATCCCACCTAGTCTAATCCCAACCTCCTGCTCACTACCCATTACCGTTAATATCCCACCTAGTCTAATCCCAACCTCCTGCTCACTACCCATTACCGTTAATATCCCACCTAGTCTAATCCCAACCTCCTGCTCACTACCCATTACCGTTAATATCCCACCTAGTCTAATCCCAACCTCCTGCTCACTGCCCATTACCGTTAATATCCCACCTAGTCTAATCCCAACCTCCTGCTCACTGCCCATTACCGTTAATATCCCACCTAGTCTAATCCCAACCTCCTGCTCACTACCCATTACCGTTAATATCCCACCTAGTCTAATCCCAACCTCCTGCTCACTACCCATTACCGTTAATATCCCACCTAGTCTAATCCCAACCTCCTGCTCACTACCCATTACCGTTAATATCCCACCTAGTCTAATCCCAACCTCCTGCTCACTACCCATTACCGTTAATATCCCACCTAGTCTAATCCCAACCTCCTGCTCACTACCCATTACCGTTAATATCCCACCTAGTCTAATCCCAACCTCCTGCTCACTGCCCATTACCGTTAATATCCCACCTAGTCTAATCCCAACCTCCTGCTCACTACCCATTACCGTTAATATCCCACCTAGTCTAATCCCAACCTCCTGCTCACTACCCATTACCGTTAATATCCCACCTAGTCTAATCCCAACCTCCTGCTCACTACCCATTACTGTTAATATCCCACCTAGTCTAATCCCAACCTCCTGCTCACTGCCCATTACCGTTAATATCCCACCTAGTCTAATCCCAACCTCCTGCTCACTGCCCATTACCGTTAATATCCCACCTAGTCTAATCCCAACCTCCTGCTCACTACCCATTACCGTTAATATCCCACCTAGTCTAATCCCAACCTCCTGCTCACTACCCATTACCGTTAATATCCCACCTAGTCTAATCCCAACCTCCTGCTCACTACCCATTACCGTTAATATCCCACCTAGTCTAATCCCAACCTCCTGCTCACTGCCCATTACCGTTAATATCCCACCTAGTCTAATCCCAACCTCCTGCTCACTACCCATTACCGTTAATATCCCACCTAGTCTAATCCCAACCTCCTGCTCACTGCCCATTACCGTTAATATCCCACCTAGTCTAATCCCAACCTCCTGCTCACTACCCATTACCGTTAATATCCCACCTAGTCTAATCCCAACCTCCTGCTCACTACCCATTACCGTTAATATCCCACCTAGTCTAATCCCAACCTCCTGCTCACTACCCATTACCGTTAATATCCCACCTAGTCTAATCCCAACCTCCTGCTCACTACCCATTACTGTTAATATCCCACCTAGTCTAATCCCAACCTCCTGCTCACTACCCATTACCGTTAATATCCCACCTAGTCTAATCCCAACCTCCTGCTCACTGCCCATTACCGTTAATATCCCACCTAGTCTAATCCCAACCTCCTGCTCACTGCCCATTACCGTTAATATCCCACCTAGTCTAATCCCAACCTCCTGCTCACTACCCATTACCGTTAATATCCCACCTAGTCTAATCCCAACCTCCTGCTCACTACCCATTACCGTTAATATCCCACCTAGTCTAATCCCAACCTCCTGCTCACTACCCATTACCGTTAATATCCCACCTAGTCTAATCCCAACCTCCTGCTCACTACCCATTACCGTTAATATCCCACCTAGTCTAATCCCAACCTCCTGCTCACTGCCCATTACCGTTAATATCCCACCTAGTCTAATCCCAACCTCCTGCTCACTACCCATTACCGTTAATATCCCACCTAGTCTAATCCCAACCTCCTGCTCACTACCCATTACCGTTAATATCCCACCTAGTCTAATCCCAACCTCCTGCTCACTACCCATTACCGTTAATATCCCACCTAGTCTAATCCCAACCTCCTGCTCACTACCCATTACCGTTAATATCCCACCTAGTCTAATCCCAACCTCCTGCTCACTACCCATTACCGTTAATATCCCACCTAGTCTAATCCCAACCTCCTGCTCACTACCCATTACCGTTAATATCCCACCTAGTCTAATCCCAACCTCCTGCTCACTACCCATTACCGTTAATATCCCACCTAGTCTAATCCCAACCTCCTGCTCACTACCCATTACCGTTAATATCCCACCTAGTCTAATCCCAACCTCCTGCTCACTACCCATTACCGTTAATATCCCACCTAGTCTAATCCCAACCTCCTGCTCACTGCCCATTACCGTTAATATCCCACCTAGTCTAATCCCAACCTCCTGCTCACTGCCCATTACCGTTAATATCCCACCTAGTCTAATCCCAACCTCCTGCTCACTACCCATTACCGTTAATATCCCACCTAGTCTAATCCCAACCTCCTGCTCACTGCCCATTACCGTTAATATCCCACCTAGTCTAATCCCAACCTCCTGCTCACTACCCATTACCGTTAATATCCCACCTAGTCTAATCCCAACCTCCTGCTCACTACCCATTACCGTTAATATCCCACCTAGTCTAATCCCAACCTCCTGCTCACTACCCATTACCGTTAATATCCCACCTAGTCTAATCCCAACCTCCTGCTCACTACCCATTACCGTTAATATCCCACCTAGTCTAATCCCAACCTCCTGCTCACTACCCATTACCGTTAATATCCCACCTAGTCTAATCCCAACCTCCTGCTCACTACCCATTACCGTTAATATCCCACCTAGTCTAATCCCAACCTCCTGCTCACTGCCCATTACCGTTAATATCCCACCTAGTCTAATCCCAACCTCCTGCTCACTACCCATTACCGTTAATATCCCACCTAGTCTAATCCCAACCTCCTGCTCACTGCCCATTACCGTTAATATCCCACCTAGTCTAATCCCAACCTCCTGCTCACTGCCCATTACCGTTAATATCCCACCTAGTCTAATCCCAACCTCCTGCTCACTGCCCATTACCGTTAATATCCCACCTAGTCTAATCCCAACCTCCTGCTCACTGCCCATTACCGTTAATATCCCACCTAGTCTAATCCCAACCTCCTGCTCACTACCCATTACCGTTAATATCCCACCTAGTCTAATCCCAACCTCCTGCTCACTACCCATTACCGTTAATATCCCACCTAGTCTAATCCCAACCTCCTGCTCACTACCCATTACCGTTAATATCCCACCTAGTCTAATCCCAACCTCCTGCTCACTACCCATTACCGTTAATATCCCACCTAGTCTAATCCCAACCTCCTGCTCACTACCCATTACCGTTAATATCCCACCTAGTCTAATCCCAACCTCCTGCTCACTACCCATTACCGTTAATATCCCACCTAGTCTAATCCCAACCTCCTGCTCACTGCCCATTACCGTTAATATCCCACCTAGTCTAATCCCAACCTCCTGCTCACTACCCATTACCGTTAATATCCCACCTAGTCTAATCCCAACCTCCTGCTCACTACCCATTACCGTTAATATCCCACCTAGTCTAATCCCAACCTCCTGCTCACTACCCATTACCGTTAATATCCCACCTAGTCTAATCCCAACCTCCTGCTCACTACCCATTACCGTTAATATCCCACCTAGTCTAATCCCAACCTCCTGCTCACTGCCCATTACCGTTAATATCCCACCTAGTCTAATCCCAACCTCCTGCTCACTGCCCATTACCGTTAATATCCCACCTAGTCTAATCCCAACCTCCTGCTCACTACCCATTACCGTTAATATCCCACCTAGTCTAATCCCAACCTCCTGCTCACTACCCATTACCGTTAATATCCCACCTAGTCTAATCCCAACCTCCTGCTCACTACCCATTACCGTTAATATCCCACCTAGTCTAATCCCAACCTCCTGCTCACTACCCATTACCGTTAATATCCCACCTAGTCTAATCCCAACCTCCTGCTCACTGCCCATTACCGTTAATATCCCACCTAGTCTAATCCCAACCTCCTGCTCACTACCCATTACCGTTAATATCCCACCTAGTCTAATCCCAACCTCCTGCTCACTGCCCATTACCGTTAATATCCCACCTAGTCTAATCCCAACCTCCTGCTCACTACCCATTACCGTTAATATCCCACCTAGTCTAATCCCAACCTCCTGCTCACTACCCATTACCGTTAATATCCCACCTAGTCTAATCCCAACCTCCTGCTCACTACCCATTACCGTTAATATCCCACCTAGTCTAATCCCAACCTCCTGCTCACTACCCATTACCGTTAATATCCCACCTAGTCTAATCCCAACCTCCTGCTCACTGCCCATTACCGTTAATATCCCACCTAGTCTAATCCCAACCTCCTGCTCACTACCCATTACCGTTAATATCCCACCTAGTCTAATCCCAACCTCCTGCTCACTACCCATTACCGTTAATATCCCACCTAGTCTAATCCCAACCTCCTGCTCACTACCCATTACCGTTAATATCCCACCTAGTCTAATCCCAACCTCCTGCTCACTACCCATTACCGTTAATATCCCACCTAGTCTAATCCCAACCTCCTGCTCACTACCCATTACCGTTAATATCCCACCTAGTCTAATCCCAACCTCCTGCTCACTGCCCATTACCGTTAATATCCCACCTAGTCTAATCCCAACCTCCTGCTCACTACCCATTACCGTTAATATCCCACCTAGTCTAATCCCAACCTCCTGCTCACTACCCATTACCGTTAATATCCCACCTAGTCTAATCCCAACCTCCTGCTCACTACCCATTACCGTTAATATCCCACCTAGTCTAATCCCAACCTCCTGCTCACTGCCCATTACCGTTAATATCCCACCTAGTCTAATCCCAACCTCCTGCTCACTACCCATTACCGTTAATATCCCACCTAGTCTAATCCCAACCTCCTGCTCACTACCCATTACCGTTAATATCCCACCTAGTCTAATCCCAACCTCCTGCTCACTACCCATTACCGTTAATATCCCACCTAGTCTAATCCCAACCTCCTGCTCACTGCCCATTACCGTTAATATCCCACCTAGTCTAATCCCAACCTCCTGCTCACTACCCATTACCGTTAATATCCCACCTAGTCTAATCCCAACCTCCTGCTCACTACCCATTACCGTTAATATCCCACCTAGTCTAATCCCAACCTCCTGCTCACTGCCCATTACCGTTAATATCCCACCTAGTCTAATCCCAACCTCCTGCTCACTGCCCATTACCGTTAATATCCCACCTAGTCTAATCCCAACCTCCTGCTCACTGCCCATTACCGTTAATATCCCACCTAGTCTAATCCCAACCTCCTGCTCACTACCCATTACCGTTAATATCCCACCTAGTCTAATCCCAACCTCCTGCTCACTACCCATTACCGTTAATATCCCACCTAGTCTAATCCCAACCTCCTGCTCACTACCCATTACCGTTAATATCCCACCTAGTCTAATCCCAACCTCCTGCTCACTGCCCATTACCGTTAATATCCCACCTAGTCTAATCCCAACCTCCTGCTCACTACCCATTACCGTTAATATCCCACCTAGTCTAATCCCAACCTCCTGCTCACTACCCATTACCGTTAATATCCCACCTAGTCTAATCCCAACCTCCTGCTCACTGCCCATTACCGTTAATATCCCACCTAGTCTAATCCCAACCTCCTGCTCACTACCCATTACCGTTAATATCCCACCTAGTCTAATCCCAACCTCCTGCTCACTACCCATTACCGTTAATATCCCACCTAGTCTAATCCCAACCTCCTGCTCACTACCCATTACCGTTAATATCCCACCTAGTCTAATCCCAACCTCCTGCTCACTGCCCATTACCGTTAATATCCCACCTAGTCTAATCCCAACCTCCTGCTCACTACCCATTACCGTTAATATCCCACCTAGTCTAATCCCAACCTCCTGCTCACTACCCATTACCGTTAATATCCCACCTAGTCTAATCCCAACCTCCTGCTCACTACCCATTACCGTTAATATCCCACCTAGTCTAATCCCAACCTCCTGCTCACTACCCATTACCGTTAATATCCCACCTAGTCTAATCCCAACCTCCTGCTCACTACCCATTACCGTTAATATCCCACCTAGTCTAATCCCAACCTCCTGCTCACTACCCATTACCGTTAATATCCCACCTAGTCTAATCCCAACCTCCTGCTCACTGCCCATTACCGTTAATATCCCACCTAGTCTAATCCCAACCTCCTGCTCACTACCCATTACCGTTAATATCCCACCTAGTCTAATCCCAACCTCCTGCTCACTGCCCATTACCGTTAATATCCCACCTAGTCTAATCCCAACCTCCTGCTCACTACCCATTACCGTTAATATCCCACCTAGTCTAATCCCAACCTCCTGCTCACTACCCATTACCGTTAATATCCCACCTAGTCTAATCCCAACCTCCTGCTCACTACCCATTACCGTTAATATCCCACCTAGTCTAATCCCAACCTCCTGCTCACTGCCCATTACCGTTAATATCCCACCTAGTCTAATCCCAACCTCCTGCTCACTGCCCATTACCGTTAATATCCCACCTAGTCTAATCCCAACCTCCTGCTCACTACCCATTACCGTTAATATCCCACCTAGTCTAATCCCAACCTCCTGCTCACTACCCATTACCGTTAATATCCCACCTAGTCTAATCCCAACCTCCTGCTCACTACCCATTACCGTTAATATCCCACCTAGTCTAATCCCAACCTCCTGCTCACTACCCATTACCGTTAATATCCCACCTAGTCTAATCCCAACCTCCTGCTCACTGCCCATTACCGTTAATATCCCACCTAGTCTAATCCCAACCTCCTGCTCACTGCCCATTACCGTTAATATCCCACCTAGTCTAATCCCAACCTCCTGCTCACTACCCATTACCGTTAATATCCCACCTAGTCTAATCCCAACCTCCTGCTCACTACCCATTACCGTTAATATCCCACCTAGTCTAATCCCAACCTCCTGCTCACTACCCATTACCGTTAATATCCCACCTAGTCTAATCCCAACCTCCTGCTCACTACCCATTACCGTTAATATCCCACCTAGTCTAATCCCAACCTCCTGCTCACTACCCATTACCGTTAATATCCCACCTAGTCTAATCCCAACCTCCTGCTCACTACCCATTACCGTTAATATCCCACCTAGTCTAATCCCAACCTCCTGCTCACTACCCATTACCGTTAATATCCCACCTAGTCTAATCCCAACCTCCTGCTCACTACCCATTACCGTTAATATCCCACCTAGTCTAATCCCAACCTCCTGCTCACTACCCATTACCGTTAATATCCCACCTAGTCTAATCCCAACCTCCTGCTCACTACCCATTACCGTTAATATCCCACCTAGTCTAATCCCAACCTCCTGCTCACTACCCATTACCGTTAATATCCCACCTAGTCTAATCCCAACCTCCTGCTCACTACCCATTACCGTTAATATCCCACCTAGTCTAATCCCAACCTCCTGCTCACTGCCCATTACCGTTAATATCCCACCTAGTCTAATCCCAACCTCCTGCTCACTACCCATTACCGTTAATATCCCACCTAGTCTAATCCCAACCTCCTGCTCACTACCCATTACCGTTAATATCCCACCTAGTCTAATCCCAACCTCCTGCTCACTACCCATTACCGTTAATATCCCACCTAGTCTAATCCCAACCTCCTGCTCACTACCCATTACCGTTAATATCCCACCTAGTCTAATCCCAACCTCCTGCTCACTGCCCATTACCGTTAATATCCCACCTAGTCTAATCCCAACCTCCTGCTCACTACCCATTACCGTTAATATCCCACCTAGTCTAATCCCAACCTCCTGCTCACTGCCCATTACCGTTAATATCCCACCTAGTCTAATCCCAACCTCCTGCTCACTACCCATTACCGTTAATATCCCACCTAGTCTAATCCCAACCTCCTGCTCACTACCCATTACCGTTAATATCCCACCTAGTCTAATCCCAACCTCCTGCTCACTACCCATTACCGTTAATATCCCACCTAGTCTAATCCCAACCTCCTGCTCACTACCCATTACCGTTAATATCCCACCTAGTCTAATCCCAACCTCCTGCTCACTGCCCATTACCGTTAATATCCCACCTAGTCTAATCCCAACCTCCTGCTCACTACCCATTACCGTTAATATCCCACCTAGTCTAATCCCAACTCCTGCTCACTACCCATTACCGTTAATATCCCACCTAGTCTAATCCCAACCTCCTGCTCACTACCCATTACCGTTAATATCCCACCTAGTCTAATCCCAACCTCCTGCTCACTACCCATTACCGTTAATATCCCACCTAGTCTAATCCCAACCTCCTGCTCACTACCCATTACCGTTAATATCCCACCTAGTCTAATCCCAACCTCCTGCTCACTGCCCATTACCGTTAATATCCCACCTAGTCTAATCCCAACCTCCTGCTCACTACCCATTACCGTTAATATCCCACCTAGTCTAATCCCAACCTCCTGCTCACTACCCATTACCGTTAATATCCCACCTAGTCTAATCCCAACCTCCTGCTCACTACCCATTACCGTTAATATCCCACCTAGTCTAATCCCAACCTCCTGCTCACTACCCATTACCGTTAATATCCCACCTAGTCTAATCCCAACCTCCTGCTCACTGCCCATTACCGTTAATATCCCACCTAGTCTAATCCCAACCTCCTGCTCACTACCCATTACCGTTAATATCCCACCTAGTCTAATCCCAACCTCCTGCTCACTGCCCATTACCGTTAATATCCCACCTAGTCTAATCCCAACCTCCTGCTCACTGCCCATTACCGTTAATATCCCACCTAGTCTAATCCCAACCTCCTGCTCACTACCCATTACCGTTAATATCCCACCTAGTCTAATCCCAACCTCCTGCTCACTGCCCATTACCGTTAATATCCCACCTAGTCTAATCCCAACCTCCTGCTCACTACCCATTACCGTTAATATCCCACCTAGTCTAATCCCAACCTCCTGCTCACTACCCATTACCGTTAATATCCCACCTAGTCTAATCCCAACCTCCTGCTCACTACCCATTACCGTTAATATCCCACCTAGTCTAATCCCAACCTCCTGCTCACTGCCCATTACCGTTAATATCCCACCTAGTCTAATCCCAACCTCCTGCTCACTACCCATTACCGTTAATATCCCACCTAGTCTAATCCCAACCTCCTGCTCACTACCCATTACCGTTAATATCCCACCTAGTCTAATCCCAACCTCCTGCTCACTACCCATTACCGTTAATATCCCACCTAGTCTAATCCCAACCTCCTGCTCACTACCCATTACCGTTAATATCCCACCTAGTCTAATCCCAACCTCCTGCTCACTACCCATTACCGTTAATATCCCACCTAGTCTAATCCCAACCTCCTGCTCACTACCCATTACCGTTAATATCCCACCTAGTCTAATCCCAACCTCCTGCTCACTACCCATTACCGTTAATATCCCACCTAGTCTAATCCCAACCTCCTGCTCACTACCCATTACCGTTAATATCCCACCTAGTCTAATCCCAACCTCCTGCTCACTACCCATTACCGTTAATATCCCACCTAGTCTAATCCCAACCTCCTGCTCACTACCCATTACCGTTAATATCCCACCTAGTCTAATCCCAACCTCCTGCTCACTACCCATTACCGTTAATATCCCACCTAGTCTAATCCCAACCTCCTGCTCACTACCCATTACCGTTAATATCCCACCTAGTCTAATCCCAACCTCCTGCTCACTACCCATTACCGTTAATATCCCACCTAGTCTAATCCCAACCTCCTGCTCACTACCCATTACCGTTAATATCCCACCTAGTCTAATCCCAACCTCCTGCTCACTGCCCATTACCGTTAATATCCCACCTAGTCTAATCCCAACCTCCTGCTCACTACCCATTACCGTTAATATCCCACCTAGTCTAATCCCAACCTCCTGCTCACTACCCATTACCGTTAATATCCCACCTAGTCTAATCCCAACCTCCTGCTCACTACCCATTACCGTTAATATCCCACCTAGTCTAATCCCAACCTCCTGCTCACTACCCATTACCGTTAATATCCCACCTAGTCTAATCCCAACCTCCTGCTCACTGCCCATTACCGTTAATATCCCACCTAGTCTAATCCCAACCTCCTGCTCACTACCCATTACCGTTAATATCCCACCTAGTCTAATCCCAACCTCCTGCTCACTGCCCATTACCGTTAATATCCCACCTAGTCTAATCCCAACCTCCTGCTCACTACCCATTACCGTTAATATCCCACCTAGTCTAATCCCAACCTCCTGCTCACTACCCATTACCGTTAATATCCCACCTAGTCTAATCCCAACCTCCTGCTCACTACCCATTACCGTTAATATCCCACCTAGTCTAATCCCAACCTCCTGCTCACTACCCATTACCGTTAATATCCCACCTAGTCTAATCCCAACCTCCTGCTCACTACCCATTACCGTTAATATCCCACCTAGTCTAATCCCAACCTCCTGCTCACTGCCCATTACCGTTAATATCCCACCTAGTCTAATCCCAACCTCCTGCTCACTACCCATTACCGTTAATATCCCACCTAGTCTAATCCCAACCTCCTGCTCACTACCCATTACCGTTAATATCCCACCTAGTCTAATCCCAACCTCCTGCTCACTACCCATTACCGTTAATATCCCACCTAGTCTAATCCCAACCTCCTGCTCACTACCCATTACCGTTAATATCCCACCTAGTCTAATCCCAACCTCCTGCTCACTACCCATTACCGTTAATATCCCACCTAGTCTAATCCCAACCTCCTGCTCACTACCCATTACCGTTAATATCCCACCTAGTCTAATCCCAACCTCCTGCTCACTACCCATTACCGTTAATATCCCACCTAGTCTAATCCCAACCTCCTGCTCACTACCCATTACCGTTAATATCCCACCTAGTCTAATCCCAACCTCCTGCTCACTACCCATTACCGTTAATATCCCACCTAGTCTAATCCCAACCTCCTGCTCACTACCCATTACCGTTAATATCCCACCTAGTCTAATCCCAACCTCCTGCTCACTACCCATTACCGTTAATATCCCACCTAGTCTAATCCCAACCTCCTGCTCACTACCCATTACCGTTAATATCCCACCTAGTCTAATCCCAACCTCCTGCTCACTACCCATTACCGTTAATATCCCACCTAGTCTAATCCCAACCTCCTGCTCACTGCCCATTACCGTTAATATCCCACCTAGTCTAATCCCAACCTCCTGCTCACTACCCATTACCGTTAATATCCCACCTAGTCTAATCCCAACCTCCTGCTCACTACCCATTACCGTTAATATCCCACCTAGTCTAATCCCAACCTCCTGCTCACTGCCCATTACCGTTAATATCCCACCTAGTCTAATCCCAACCTCCTGCTCACTACCCATTACCGTTAATATCCCACCTAGTCTAATCCCAACCTCCTGCTCACTGCCCATTACCGTTAATATCCCACCTAGTCTAATCCCAACCTCCTGCTCACTACCCATTACCGTTAATATCCCACCTAGTCTAATCCCAACCTCCTGCTCACTACCCATTACCGTTAATATCCCACCTAGTCTAATCCCAACCTCCTGCTCACTACCCATTACCGTTAATATCCCACCTAGTCTAATCCCAACCTCCTGCTCACTACCCATTACCGTTAATATCCCACCTAGTCTAATCCCAACCTCCTGCTCACTACCCATTACCGTTAATATCCCACCTAGTCTAATCCCAACCTCCTGCTCACTGCCCATTACCGTTAATATCCCACCTAGTCTAATCCCAACCTCCTGCTCACTACCCATTACCGTTAATATCCCACCTAGTCTAATCCCAACCTCCTGCTCACTACCCATTACCGTTAATATCCCACCTAGTCTAATCCCAACCTCCTGCTCACTACCCATTACCGTTAATATCCCACCTAGTCTAATCCCAACCTCCTGCTCACTACCCATTACCGTTAATATCCCACCTAGTCTAATCCCAACCTCCTGCTCACTACCCATTACCGTTAATATCCCACCTAGTCTAATCCCAACCTCCTGCTCACTACCCATTACCGTTAATATCCCACCTAGTCTAATCCCAACCTCCTGCTCACTACCCATTACCGTTAATATCCCACCTAGTCTAATCCCAACCTCCTGCTCACTACCCATTACCGTTAATATCCCACCTAGTCTAATCCCAACCTCCTGCTCACTACCCATTACCGTTAATATCCCACCTAGTCTAATCCCAACCTCCTGCTCACTACCCATTACCGTTAATATCCCACCTAGTCTAATCCCAACCTCCTGCTCACTACCCATTACCGTTAATATCCCACCTAGTCTAATCCCAACCTCCTGCTCACTACCCATTACCGTTAATATCCCACCTAGTCTAATCCCAACCTCCTGCTCACTACCCATTACCGTTAATATCCCACCTAGTCTAATCCCAACCTCCTGCTCACTGCCCATTACCGTTAATATCCCACCTAGTCTAATCCCAACCTCCTGCTCACTACCCATTACCGTTAATATCCCACCTAGTCTAATCCCAACCTCCTGCTCACTACCCATTACCGTTAATATCCCACCTAGTCTAATCCCAACCTCCTGCTCACTACCCATTACCGTTAATATCCCACCTAGTCTAATCCCAACCTCCTGCTCACTACCCATTACCGTTAATATCCCACCTAGTCTAATCCCAACCTCCTGCTCACTACCCATTACCGTTAATATCCCACCTAGTCTAATCCCAACCTCCTGCTCACTACCCATTACCGTTAATATCCCACCTAGTCTAATCCCAACCTCCTGCTCACTACCCATTACCGTTAATATCCCACCTAGTCTAATCCCAACCTCCTGCTCACTACCCATTACCGTTAATATCCCACCTAGTCTAATCCCAACCTCCTGCTCACTACCCATTACCGTTAATATCCCACCTAGTCTAATCCCAACCTCCTGCTCACTACCCATTACCGTTAATATCCCACCTAGTCTAATCCCAACCTCCTGCTCACTACCCATTACCGTTAATATCCCACCTAGTCTAATCCCAACCTCCTGCTCACTACCCATTACCGTTAATATCCCACCTAGTCTAATCCCAACCTCCTGCTCACTACCCATTACCGTTAATATCCCACCTAGTCTAATCCCAACCTCCTGCTCACTACCCATTACCGTTAATATCCCACCTAGTCTAATCCCAACCTCCTGCTCACTACCCATTACCGTTAATATCCCACCTAGTCTAATCCCAACCTCCTGCTCACTACCCATTACCGTTAATATCCCACCTAGTCTAATCCCAACCTCCTGCTCACTACCCATTACCGTTAATATCCCACCTAGTCTAATCCCAACCTCCTGCTCACTGCCCATTACCGTTAATATCCCACCTAGTCTAATCCCAACCTCCTGCTCACTACCCATTACCGTTAATATCCCACCTAGTCTAATCCCAACCTCCTGCTCACTGCCCATTACCGTTAATATCCCACCTAGTCTAATCCCAACCTCCTGCTCACTGCCCATTACCGTTAATATCCCACCTAGTCTAATCCCAACCTCCTGCTCACTACCCATTACCGTTAATATCCCACCTAGTCTAATCCCAACCTCCTGCTCACTGCCCATTACCGTTAATATCCCACCTAGTCTAATCCCAACCTCCTGCTCACTACCCATTACCGTTAATATCCCACCTAGTCTAATCCCAACCTCCTGCTCACTACCCATTACCGTTAATATCCCACCTAGTCTAATCCCAACCTCCTGCTCACTACCCATTACCGTTAATATCCCACCTAGTCTAATCCCAACCTCCTGCTCACTGCCCATTACCGTTAATATCCCACCTAGTCTAATCCCAACCTCCTGCTCACTACCCATTACCGTTAATATCCCACCTAGTCTAATCCCAACCTCCTGCTCACTGCCCATTACCGTTAATATCCCACCTAGTCTAATCCCAACCTCCTGCTCACTACCCATTACCGTTAATATCCCACCTAGTCTAATCCCAACCTCCTGCTCACTACCCATTACCGTTAATATCCCACCTAGTCTAATCCCAACCTCCTGCTCACTACCCATTACCGTTAATATCCCACCTAGTCTAATCCCAACCTCCTGCTCACTACCCATTACCGTTAATATCCCACCTAGTCTAATCCCAACCTCCTGCTCACTACCCATTACCGTTAATATCCCACCTAGTCTAATCCCAACCTCCTGCTCACTACCCATTACCGTTAATATCCCACCTAGTCTAATCCCAACCTCCTGCTCACTACCCATTACCGTTAATATCCCACCTAGTCTAATCCCAACCTCCTGCTCACTACCCATTACCGTTAATATCCCACCTAGTCTAATCCCAACCTCCTGCTCACTACCCATTACCGTTAATATCCCACCTAGTCTAATCCCAACCTCCTGCTCACTACCCATTACCGTTAATATCCCACCTAGTCTAATCCCAACCTCCTGCTCACTACCCATTACCGTTAATATCCCACCTAGTCTAATCCCAACCTCCTGCTCACTGCCCATTACCGTTAATATCCCACCTAGTCTAATCCCAACCTCCTGCTCACTACCCATTACCGTTAATATCCCACCTAGTCTAATCCCAACCTCCTGCTCACTACCCATTACCGTTAATATCCCACCTAGTCTAATCCCAACCTCCTGCTCACTACCCATTACCGTTAATATCCCACCTAGTCTAATCCCAACCTCCTGCTCACTACCCATTACCGTTAATATCCCACCTAGTCTAATCCCAACCTCCTGCTCACTACCCATTACCGTTAATATCCCACCTAGTCTAATCCCAACCTCCTGCTCACTACCCATTACCGTTAATATCCCACCTAGTCTAATCCCAACCTCCTGCTCACTGCCCATTACCGTTAATATCCCACCTAGTCTAATCCCAACCTCCTGCTCACTGCCCATTACCGTTAATATCCCACCTAGTCTAATCCCAACCTCCTGCTCACTACCCATTACCGTTAATATCCCACCTAGTCTAATCCCAACCTCCTGCTCACTACCCATTACCGTTAATATCCCACCTAGTCTAATCCCAACCTCCTGCTCACTACCCATTACCGTTAATATCCCACCTAGTCTAATCCCAACCTCCTGCTCACTACCCATTACCGTTAATATCCCACCTAGTCTAATCCCAACCTCCTGCTCACTACCCATTACCGTTAATATCCCACCTAGTCTAATCCCAACCTCCTGCTCACTACCCATTACCGTTAATATCCCACCTAGTCTAATCCCAACCTCCTGCTCACTACCCATTACCGTTAATATCCCACCTAGTCTAATCCCAACCTCCTGCTCACTACCCATTACCGTTAATATCCCACCTAGTCTAATCCCAACCTCCTGCTCACTACCCATTACCGTTAATATCCCACCTAGTCTAATCCCAACCTCCTGCTCACTACCATTACCGTTAATATCCCACCTAGTCTAATCCCAACCTCCTGCTCACTACCCATTACCGTTAATATCCCACCTAGTCTAATCCCAACCTCCTGCTCACTGCCCATTACCGTTAATATCCCACCTAGTCTAATCCCAACCTCCTGCTCACTACCCATTACCGTTAATATCCCACCTAGTCTAATCCCAACCTCCTGCTCACTACCCATTACCGTTAATATCCCACCTAGTCTAATCCCAACCTCCTGCTCACTACCCATTACCGTTAATATCCCACCTAGTCTAATCCCAACCTCCTGCTCACTACCCATTACCGTTAATATCCCACCTAGTCTAATCCCAACCTCCTGCTCACTGCCCATTACCGTTAATATCCCACCTAGTCTAATCCCAACCTCCTGCTCACTACCCATTACCGTTAATATCCCACCTAGTCTAATCCCAACCTCCTGCTCACTACCCATTACCGTTAATATCCCACCTAGTCTAATCCCAACCTCCTGCTCACTACCCATTACCGTTAATATCCCACCTAGTCTAATCCCAACCTCCTGCTCACTACCCATTACCGTTAATATCCCACCTAGTCTAATCCCAACCTCCTGCTCACTACCCATTACCGTTAATATCCCACCTAGTCTAATCCCAACCTCCTGCTCACTACCCATTACCGTTAATATCCCACCTAGTCTAATCCCAACCTCCTGCTCACTACCCATTACCGTTAATATCCCACCTAGTCTAATCCCAACCTCCTGCTCACTACCCATTACCGTTAATATCCCACCTAGTCTAATCCCAACCTCCTGCTCACTACCCATTACCGTTAATATCCCACCTAGTCTAATCCCAACCTCCTGCTCACTACCCATTACCGTTAATATCCCACCTAGTCTAATCCCAACCTCCTGCTCACTACCCATTACCGTTAATATCCCACCTAGTCTAATCCCAACCTCCTGCTCACTACCCATTACCGTTAATATCCCACCTAGTCTAATCCCAACCTCCTGCTCACTACCCATTACCGTTAATATCCCACCTAGTCTAATCCCAACCTCCTGCTCACTACCCATTACCGTTAATATCCCACCTAGTCTAATCCCAACCTCCTGCTCACTACCCATTACCGTTAATATCCCACCTAGTCTAATCCCAACCTCCTGCTCACTACCCATTACCGTTAATATCCCACCTAGTCTAATCCCAACCTCCTGCTCACTACCCATTACCGTTAATATCCCACCTAGTCTAATCCCAACCTCCTGCTCACTACCCATTACCGTTAATATCCCACCTAGTCTAATCCCAACCTCCTGCTCACTACCCATTACCGTTAATATCCCACCTAGTCTAATCCCAACCTCCTGCTCACTACCCATTACCGTTAATATCCCACCTAGTCTAATCCCAACCTCCTGCTCACTACCCATTACCGTTAATATCCCACCTAGTCTAATCCCAACCTCCTGCTCACTACCCATTACCGTTAATATCCCACCTAGTCTAATCCCAACCTCCTGCTCACTACCCATTACCGTTAATATCCCACCTAGTCTAATCCCAACCTCCTGCTCACTACCCATTACCGTTAATATCCCACCTAGTCTAATCCCAACCTCCTGCTCACTACCCATTACCGTTAATATCCCACCTAGTCTAATCCCAACCTCCTGCTCACTACCCATTACCGTTAATATCCCACCTAGTCTAATCCCAACCTCCTGCTCACTACCCATTACCGTTAATATCCCACCTAGTCTAATCCCAACCTCCTGCTCACTGCCCATTACCGTTAATATCCCACCTAGTCTAATCCCAACCTCCTGCTCACTGCCCATTACCGTTAATATCCCACCTAGTCTAATCCCAACCTCCTGCTCACTACCCATTACCGTTAATATCCCACCTAGTCTAATCCCAACCTCCTGCTCACTACCCATTACCGTTAATATCCCACCTAGTCTAATCCCAACCTCCTGCTCACTACCCATTACCGTTAATATCCCACCTAGTCTAATCCCAACCTCCTGCTCACTACCCATTACCGTTAATATCCCACCTAGTCTAATCCCAACCTCCTGCTCACTACCCATTACCGTTAATATCCCACCTAGTCTAATCCCAACCTCCTGCTCACTGCCCATTACCGTTAATATCCCACCTAGTCTAATCCCAACCTCCTGCTCACTACCCATTACCGTTAATATCCCACCTAGTCTAATCCCAACCTCCTGCTCACTGCCCATTACCGTTAATATCCCACCTAGTCTAATCCCAACCTCCTGCTCACTACCCATTACCGTTAATATCCCACCTAGTCTAATCCCAACCTCCTGCTCACTACCCATTACCGTTAATATCCCACCTAGTCTAATCCCAACCTCCTGCTCACTACCCATTACCGTTAATATCCCACCTAGTCTAATCCCAACCTCCTGCTCACTACCCATTACCGTTAATATCCCACCTAGTCTAATCCCAACCTCCTGCTCACTGCCCATTACCGTTAATATCCCACCTAGTCTAATCCCAACCTCCTGCTCACTACCCATTACCGTTAATATCCCACCTAGTCTAATCCCAACCTCCTGCTCACTACCCATTACCGTTAATATCCCACCTAGTCTAATCCCAACCTCCTGCTCACTACCCATTACCGTTAATATCCCACCTAGTCTAATCCCAACCTCCTGCTCACTACCCATTACCGTTAATATCCCACCTAGTCTAATCCCAACCTCCTGCTCACTACCCATTACCGTTAATATCCCACCTAGTCTAATCCCAACCTCCTGCTCACTGCCCATTACCGTTAATATCCCACCTAGTCTAATCCCAACCTCCTGCTCACTACCCATTACCGTTAATATCCCACCTAGTCTAATCCCAACCTCCTGCTCACTACCATTACCGTTAATATCCCACCTAGTCTAATCCCAACCTCCTGCTCACTACCCATTACCGTTAATATCCCACCTAGTCTAATCCCAACCTCCTGCTCACTACCCATTACCGTTAATATCCCACCTAGTCTAATCCCAACCTCCTGCTCACTACCCATTACCGTTAATATCCCACCTAGTCTAATCCCAACCTCCTGCTCACTGCCCATTACCGTTAATATCCCACCTAGTCTAATCCCAACCTCCTGCTCACTACCCATTACCGTTAATATCCCACCTAGTCTAATCCCAACCTCCTGCTCACTACCCATTACCGTTAATATCCCACCTAGTCTAATCCCAACCTCCTGCTCACTACCCATTACCGTTAATATCCCACCTAGTCTAATCCCAACCTCCTGCTCACTACCCATTACCGTTAATATCCCACCTAGTCTAATCCCAACCTCCTGCTCACTACCCATTACCGTTAATATCCCACCTAGTCTAATCCCAACCTCCTGCTCACTGCCCATTACCGTTAATATCCCACCTAGTCTAATCCCAACCTCCTGCTCACTACCCATTACCGTTAATATCCCACCTAGTCTAATCCCAACCTCCTGCTCACTGCCCATTACCGTTAATATCCCACCTAGTCTAATCCCAACCTCCTGCTCACTACCCATTACCGTTAATATCCCACCTAGTCTAATCCCAACCTCCTGCTCACTACCCATTACCGTTAATATCCCACCTAGTCTAATCCCAACCTCCTGCTCACTACCCATTACCGTTAATATCCCACCTAGTCTAATCCCAACCTCCTGCTCACTACCCATTACCGTTAATATCCCACCTAGTCTAATCCCAACCTCCTGCTCACTACCCATTACCGTTAATATCCCACCTAGTCTAATCCCAACCTCCTGCTCACTACCCATTACCGTTAATATCCCACCTAGTCTAATCCCAACCTCCTGCTCACTGCCCATTACCGTTAATATCCCACCTAGTCTAATCCCAACCTCCTGCTCACTACCCATTACCGTTAATATCCCACCTAGTCTAATCCCAACCTCCTGCTCACTACCCATTACCGTTAATATCCCACCTAGTCTAATCCCAACCTCCTGCTCACTACCCATTACCGTTAATATCCCACCTAGTCTAATCCCAACCTCCTGCTCACTACCCATTACCGTTAATATCCCACCTAGTCTAATCCCAACCTCCTGCTCACTGCCCATTACCGTTAATATCCCACCTAGTCTAATCCCAACCTCCTGCTCACTACCCATTACCGTTAATATCCCACCTAGTCTAATCCCAACCTCCTGCTCACTACCCATTACCGTTAATATCCCACCTAGTCTAATCCCAACCTCCTGCTCACTACCCATTACCGTTAATATCCCACCTAGTCTAATCCCAACCTCCTGCTCACTACCCATTACCGTTAATATCCCACCTAGTCTAATCCCAACCTCCTGCTCACTACCCATTACCGTTAATATCCCACCTAGTCTAATCCCAACCTCCTGCTCACTACCCATTACCGTTAATATCCCACCTAGTCTAATCCCAACCTCCTGCTCACTACCCATTACCGTTAATATCCCACCTAGTCTAATCCCAACCTCCTGCTCACTGCCCATTACCGTTAATATCCCACCTAGTCTAATCCCAACCTCCTGCTCACTACCCATTACCGTTAATATCCCACCTAGTCTAATCCCAACCTCCTGCTCACTACCCATTACCGTTAATATCCCACCTAGTCTAATCCCAACCTCCTGCTCACTACCCATTACCGTTAATATCCCACCTAGTCTAATCCCAACCTCCTGCTCACTACCATTACCGTTAATATCCCACCTAGTCTAATCCCAACCTCCTGCTCACTACCCATTACCGTTAATATCCCACCTAGTCTAATCCCAACCTCCTGCTCACTACCCATTACCGTTAATATCCCACCTAGTCTAATCCCAACCTCCTGCTCACTACCCATTACCGTTAATATCCCACCTAGTCTAATCCCAACCTCCTGCTCACTACCCATTACCGTTAATATCCCACCTAGTCTAATCCCAACCTCCTGCTCACTGCCCATTACCGTTAATATCCCACCTAGTCTAATCCCAACCTCCTGCTCACTACCCATTACCGTTAATATCCCACCTAGTCTAATCCCAACCTCCTGCTCACTACCCATTACCGTTAATATCCCACCTAGTCTAATCCCAACCTCCTGCTCACTGCCCATTACCGTTAATATCCCACCTAGTCTAATCCCAACCTCCTGCTCACTACCCATTACCGTTAATATCCCACCTAGTCTAATCCCAACCTCCTGCTCACTACCCATTACCGTTAATATCCCACCTAGTCTAATCCCAACCTCCTGCTCACTACCCATTACCGTTAATATCCCACCTAGTCTAATCCCAACCTCCTGCTCACTACCCATTACCGTTAATATCCCACCTAGTCTAATCCCAACCTCCTGCTCACTACCCATTACCGTTAATATCCCACCTAGTCTAATCCCAACCTCCTGCTCACTACCCATTACCGTTAATATCCCACCTAGTCTAATCCCAACCTCCTGCTCACTACCCATTACCGTTAATATCCCACCTAGTCTAATCCCAACCTCCTGCTCACTACCCATTACCGTTAATATCCCACCTAGTCTAATCCCAACCTCCTGCTCACTACCCATTACCGTTAATATCCCACCTAGTCTAATCCCAACCTCCTGCTCACTGCCCATTACCGTTAATATCCCACCTAGTCTAATCCCAACCTCCTGCTCACTACCCATTACCGTTAATATCCCACCTAGTCTAATCCCAACCTCCTGCTCACTGCCCATTACCGTTAATATCCCACCTAGTCTAATCCCAACCTCCTGCTCACTACCCATTACCGTTAATATCCCACCTAGTCTAATCCCAACCTCCTGCTCACTACCCATTACCGTTAATATCCCACCTAGTCTAATCCCAACCTCCTGCTCACTACCCATTACCGTTAATATCCCACCTAGTCTAATCCCAACCTCCTGCTCACTACCCATTACCGTTAATATCCCACCTAGTCTAATCCCAACCTCCTGCTCACTACCCATTACCGTTAATATCCCACCTAGTCTAATCCCAACCTCCTGCTCACTGCCCATTACCGTTAATATCCCACCTAGTCTAATCCCAACCTCCTGCTCACTACCCATTACCGTTAATATCCCACCTAGTCTAATCCCAACCTCCTGCTCACTACCCATTACCGTTAATATCCCACCTAGTCTAATCCCAACCTCCTGCTCACTGCCCATTACCGTTAATATCCCACCTAGTCTAATCCCAACCTCCTGCTCACTACCCATTACCGTTAATATCCCACCTAGTCTAATCCCAACCTCCTGCTCACTACCCATTACCGTTAATATCCCACCTAGTCTAATCCCAACCTCCTGCTCACTGCCCATTACCGTTAATATCCCACCTAGTCTAATCCCAACCTCCTGCTCACTACCCATTACCGTTAATATCCCACCTAGTCTAATCCCAACCTCCTGCTCACTACCCATTACCGTTAATATCCCACCTAGTCTAATCCCAACCTCCTGCTCACTGCCCATTACCGTTAATATCCCACCTAGTCTAATCCCAACCTCCTGCTCACTACCCATTACCGTTAATATCCCACCTAGTCTAATCCCAACCTCCTGCTCACTACCCATTACCGTTAATATCCCACCTAGTCTAATCCCAACCTCCTGCTCACTACCCATTACCGTTAATATCCCACCTAGTCTAATCCCAACCTCCTGCTCACTACCCATTACCGTTAATATCCCACCTAGTCTAATCCCAACCTCCTGCTCACTGCCCATTACCGTTAATATCCCACCTAGTCTAATCCCAACCTCCTGCTCACTACCCATTACCGTTAATATCCCACCTAGTCTAATCCCAACCTCCTGCTCACTACCCATTACCGTTAATATCCCACCTAGTCTAATCCCAACCTCCTGCTCACTACCCATTACCGTTAATATCCCACCTAGTCTAATCCCAACCTCCTGCTCACTACCCATTACCGTTAATATCCCACCTAGTCTAATCCCAACCTCCTGCTCACTACCCATTACCGTTAATATCCCACCTAGTCTAATCCCAACCTCCTGCTCACTGCCCATTACCGTTAATATCCCACCTAGTCTAATCCCAACCTCCTGCTCACTACCCATTACCGTTAATATCCCACCTAGTCTAATCCCAACCTCCTGCTCACTACCCATTACCGTTAATATCCCACCTAGTCTAATCCCAACCTCCTGCTCACTACCCATTACCGTTAATATCCCACCTAGTCTAATCCCAACCTCCTGCTCACTACCCATTACCGTTAATATCCCACCTAGTCTAATCCCAACCTCCTGCTCACTACCCATTACCGTTAATATCCCACCTAGTCTAATCCCAACCTCCTGCTCACTACCCATTACCGTTAATATCCCACCTAGTCTAATCCCAACCTCCTGCTCACTACCCATTACCGTTAATATCCCACCTAGTCTAATCCCAACCTCCTGCTCACTACCCATTACCGTTAATATCCCACCTAGTCTAATCCCAACCTCCTGCTCACTACCCATTACCGTTAATATCCCACCTAGTCTAATCCCAACCTCCTGCTCACTACCCATTACCGTTAATATCCCACCTAGTCTAATCCCAACCTCCTGCTCACTACCCATTACCGTTAATATCCCACCTAGTCTAATCCCAACCTCCTGCTCACTACCCATTACCGTTAATATCCCACCTAGTCTAATCCCAACCTCCTGCTCACTGCCCATTACCGTTAATATCCCACCTAGTCTAATCCCAACCTCCTGCTCACTACCCATTACCGTTAATATCCCACCTAGTCTAATCCCAACCTCCTGCTCACTACCCATTACCGTTAATATCCCACCTAGTCTAATCCCAACCTCCTGCTCACTACCCATTACCGTTAATATCCCACCTAGTCTAATCCCAACCTCCTGCTCACTACCCATTACCGTTAATATCCCACCTAGTCTAATCCCAACCTCCTGCTCACTACCCATTACCGTTAATATCCCACCTAGTCTAATCCCAACCTCCTGCTCACTACCCATTACCGTTAATATCCCACCTAGTCTAATCCCAACCTCCTGCTCACTACCCATTACCGTTAATATCCCACCTAGTCTAATCCCAACCTCCTGCTCACTACCCATTACCGTTAATATCCCACCTAGTCTAATCCCAACCTCCTGCTCACTACCCATTACCGTTAATATCCCACCTAGTCTAATCCCAACCTCCTGCTCACTACCCATTACCGTTAATATCCCACCTAGTCTAATCCCAACCTCCTGCTCACTACCCATTACCGTTAATATCCCACCTAGTCTAATCCCAACCTCCTGCTCACTACCCATTACCGTTAATATCCCACCTAGTCTAATCCCAACCTCCTGCTCACTACCCATTACCGTTAATATCCCACCTAGTCTAATCCCAACCTCCTGCTCACTACCCATTACCGTTAATATCCCACCTAGTCTAATCCCAACCTCCTGCTCACTACCCATTACCGTTAATATCCCACCTAGTCTAATCCCAACCTCCTGCTCACTACCCATTACCGTTAATATCCCACCTAGTCTAATCCCAACCTCCTGCTCACTACCCATTACCGTTAATATCCCACCTAGTCTAATCCCAACCTCCTGCTCACTACCCATTACCGTTAATATCCCACCTAGTCTAATCCCAACCTCCTGCTCACTGCCCATTACCGTTAATATCCCACCTAGTCTAATCCCAACCTCCTGCTCACTACCCATTACCGTTAATATCCCACCTAGTCTAATCCCAACCTCCTGCTCACTACCCATTACCGTTAATATCCCACCTAGTCTAATCCCAACCTCCTGCTCACTACCCATTACCGTTAATATCCCACCTAGTCTAATCCCAACCTCCTGCTCACTACCCATTACCGTTAATATCCCACCTAGTCTAATCCCAACCTCCTGCTCACTACCCATTACCGTTAATATCCCACCTAGTCTAATCCCAACCTCCTGCTCACTACCCATTACCGTTAATATCCCACCTAGTCTAATCCCAACCTCCTGCTCACTACCCATTACCGTTAATATCCCACCTAGTCTAATCCCAACCTCCTGCTCACTACCCATTACCGTTAATATCCCACCTAGTCTAATCCCAACCTCCTGCTCACTACCCATTACCGTTAATATCCCACCTAGTCTAATCCCAACCTCCTGCTCACTACCCATTACCGTTAATATCCCACCTAGTCTAATCCCAACCTCCTGCTCACTACCCATTACCGTTAATATCCCACCTAGTCTAATCCCAACCTCCTGCTCACTACCCATTACCGTTAATATCCCACCTAGTCTAATCCCAACCTCCTGCTCACTACCCATTACCGTTAATATCCCACCTAGTCTAATCCCAACCTCCTGCTCACTACCCATTACCGTTAATATCCCACCTAGTCTAATCCCAACCTCCTGCTCACTACCCATTACCGTTAATATCCCACCTAGTCTAATCCCAACCTCCTGCTCACTACCCATTACCGTTAATATCCCACCTAGTCTAATCCCAACCTCCTGCTCACTACCCATTACCGTTAATATCCCACCTAGTCTAATCCCAACCTCCTGCTCACTACCCATTACCGTTAATATCCCACCTAGTCTAATCCCAACCTCCTGCTCACTGCCCATTACCGTTAATATCCCACCTAGTCTAATCCCAACCTCCTGCTCACTACCCATTACCGTTAATATCCCACCTAGTCTAATCCCAACCTCCTGCTCACTACCCATTACCGTTAATATCCCACCTAGTCTAATCCCAACCTCCTGCTCACTACCCATTACCGTTAATATCCCACCTAGTCTAATCCCAACCTCCTGCTCACTACCCATTACCGTTAATATCCCACCTAGTCTAATCCCAACCTCCTGCTCACTACCCATTACCGTTAATATCCCACCTAGTCTAATCCCAACCTCCTGCTCACTACCCATTACCGTTAATATCCCACCTAGTCTAATCCCAACCTCCTGCTCACTACCCATTACCGTTAATATCCCACCTAGTCTAATCCCAACCTCCTGCTCACTACCCATTACCGTTAATATCCCACCTAGTCTAATCCCAACCTCCTGCTCACTACCCATTACCGTTAATATCCCACCTAGTCTAATCCCAACCTCCTGCTCACTGCCCATTACCGTTAATATCCCACCTAGTCTAATCCCAACCTCCTGCTCACTACCCATTACCGTTAATATCCCACCTAGTCTAATCCCAACCTCCTGCTCACTACCCATTACCGTTAATATCCCACCTAGTCTAATCCCAACCTCCTGCTCACTACCCATTACCGTTAATATCCCACCTAGTCTAATCCCAACCTCCTGCTCACTACCCATTACCGTTAATATCCCACCTAGTCTAATCCCAACCTCCTGCTCACTGCCCATTACCGTTAATATCCCACCTAGTCTAATCCCAACCTCCTGCTCACTACCCATTACCGTTAATATCCCACCTAGTCTAATCCCAACCTCCTGCTCACTACCCATTACCGTTAATATCCCACCTAGTCTAATCCCAACCTCCTGCTCACTGCCCATTACCGTTAATATCCCACCTAGTCTAATCCCAACCTCCTGCTCACTACCCATTACCGTTAATATCCCACCTAGTCTAATCCCAACCTCCTGCTCACTACCCATTACCGTTAATATCCCACCTAGTCTAATCCCAACCTCCTGCTCACTGCCCATTACCGTTAATATCCCACCTAGTCTAATCCCAACCTCCTGCTCACTACCCATTACCGTTAATATCCCACCTAGTCTAATCCCAACCTCCTGCTCACTGCCCATTACCGTTAATATCCCACCTAGTCTAATCCCAACCTCCTGCTCACTACCCATTACCGTTAATATCCCACCTAGTCTAATCCCAACCTCCTGCTCACTACCCATTACCGTTAATATCCCACCTAGTCTAATCCCAACCTCCTGCTCACTGCCCATTACCGTTAATATCCCACCTAGTCTAATCCCAACCTCCTGCTCACTACCCATTACCGTTAATATCCCACCTAGTCTAATCCCAACCTCCTGCTCACTACCCATTACCGTTAATATCCCACCTAGTCTAATCCCAACCTCCTGCTCACTACCCATTACCGTTAATATCCCACCTAGTCTAATCCCAACCTCCTGCTCACTACCCATTACCGTTAATATCCCACCTAGTCTAATCCCAACCTCCTGCTCACTACCCATTACCGTTAATATCCCACCTAGTCTAATCCCAACCTCCTGCTCACTACCCATTACCGTTAATATCCCACCTAGTCTAATCCCAACCTCCTGCTCACTACCCATTACCGTTAATATCCCACCTAGTCTAATCCCAACCTCCTGCTCACTACCCATTACCGTTAATATCCCACCTAGTCTAATCCCAACCTCCTGCTCACTACCCATTACCGTTAATATCCCACCTAGTCTAATCCCAACCTCCTGCTCACTACCCATTACCGTTAATATCCCACCTAGTCTAATCCCAACCTCCTGCTCACTACCCATTACCGTTAATATCCCACCTAGTCTAATCCCAACCTCCTGCTCACTACCCATTACCGTTAATATCCCACCTAGTCTAATCCCAACCTCCTGCTCACTACCCATTACCGTTAATATCCCACCTAGTCTAATCCCAACCTCCTGCTCACTGCCCATTACCGTTAATATCCCACCTAGTCTAATCCCAACCTCCTGCTCACTACCCATTACCGTTAATATCCCACCTAGTCTAATCCCAACCTCCTGCTCACTACCCATTACCGTTAATATCCCACCTAGTCTAATCCCAACCTCCTGCTCACTACCCATTACCGTTAATATCCCACCTAGTCTAATCCCAACCTCCTGCTCACTACCCATTACCGTTAATATCCCACCTAGTCTAATCCCAACCTCCTGCTCACTACCCATTACCGTTAATATCCCACCTAGTCTAATCCCAACCTCCTGCTCACTACCCATTACCGTTAATATCCCACCTAGTCTAATCCCAACCTCCTGCTCACTGCCCATTACCGTTAATATCCCACCTAGTCTAATCCCAACCTCCTGCTCACTACCCATTACCGTTAATATCCCACCTAGTCTAATCCCAACCTCCTGCTCACTACCCATTACCGTTAATATCCCACCTAGTCTAATCCCAACCTCCTGCTCACTACCCATTACCGTTAATATCCCACCTAGTCTAATCCCAACCTCCTGCTCACTACCCATTACCGTTAATATCCCACCTAGTCTAATCCCAACCTCCTGCTCACTGCCCATTACCGTTAATATCCCACCTAGTCTAATCCCAACCTCCTGCTCACTACCCATTACCGTTAATATCCCACCTAGTCTAATCCCAACCTCCTGCTCACTACCCATTACCGTTAATATCCCACCTAGTCTAATCCCAACCTCCTGCTCACTACCCATTACCGTTAATATCCCACCTAGTCTAATCCCAACCTCCTGCTCACTACCCATTACCGTTAATATCCCACCTAGTCTAATCCCAACCTCCTGCTCACTACCCATTACCGTTAATATCCCACCTAGTCTAATCCCAACCTCCTGCTCACTACCCATTACCGTTAATATCCCACCTAGTCTAATCCCAACCTCCTGCTCACTACCCATTACCGTTAATATCCCACCTAGTCTAATCCCAACCTCCTGCTCACTACCCATTACCGTTAATATCCCACCTAGTCTAATCCCAACCTCCTGCTCACTACCCATTACCGTTAATATCCCACCTAGTCTAATCCCAACCTCCTGCTCACTGCCCATTACCGTTAATATCCCACCTAGTCTAATCCCAACCTCCTGCTCACTACCCATTACCGTTAATATCCCACCTAGTCTAATCCCAACCTCCTGCTCACTGCCCATTACCGTTAATATCCCACCTAGTCTAATCCCAACCTCCTGCTCACTACCCATTACCGTTAATATCCCACCTAGTCTAATCCCAACCTCCTGCTCACTACCCATTACCGTTAATATCCCACCTAGTCTAATCCCAACCTCCTGCTCACTACCCATTACCGTTAATATCCCACCTAGTCTAATCCCAACCTCCTGCTCACTACCCATTACCGTTAATATCCCACCTAGTCTAATCCCAACCTCCTGCTCACTACCCATTACCGTTAATATCCCACCTAGTCTAATCCCAACCTCCTGCTCACTACCCATTACCGTTAATATCCCACCTAGTCTAATCCCAACCTCCTGCTCACTACCCATTACCGTTAATATCCCACCTAGTCTAATCCCAACCTCCTGCTCACTACCCATTACCGTTAATATCCCACCTAGTCTAATCCCAACCTCCTGCTCACTGCCCATTACCGTTAATATCCCACCTAGTCTAATCCCAACCTCCTGCTCACTACCCATTACCGTTAATATCCCACCTAGTCTAATCCCAACCTCCTGCTCACTACCCATTACCGTTAATATCCCACCTAGTCTAATCCCAACCTCCTGCTCACTACCCATTACCGTTAATATCCCACCTAGTCTAATCCCAACCTCCTGCTCACTACCCATTACCGTTAATATCCCACCTAGTCTAATCCCAACCTCCTGCTCACTGCCCATTACCGTTAATATCCCACCTAGTCTAATCCCAACCTCCTGCTCACTACCCATTACCGTTAATATCCCACCTAGTCTAATCCCAACCTCCTGCTCACTACCCATTACCGTTAATATCCCACCTAGTCTAATCCCAACCTCCTGCTCACTACCCATTACCGTTAATATCCCACCTAGTCTAATCCCAACCTCCTGCTCACTACCCATTACCGTTAATATCCCACCTAGTCTAATCCCAACCTCCTGCTCACTACCCATTACCGTTAATATCCCACCTAGTCTAATCCCAACCTCCTGCTCACTACCCATTACCGTTAATATCCCACCTAGTCTAATCCCAACCTCCTGCTCACTACCCATTACCGTTAATATCCCACCTAGTCTAATCCCAACCTCCTGCTCACTGCCCATTACCGTTAATATCCCACCTAGTCTAATCCCAACCTCCTGCTCACTGCCCATTACCGTTAATATCCCACCTAGTCTAATCCCAACCTCCTGCTCACTACCCATTACCGTTAATATCCCACCTAGTCTAATCCCAACCTCCTGCTCACTGCCCATTACCGTTAATATCCCACCTAGTCTAATCCCAACCTCCTGCTCACTACCCATTACCGTTAATATCCCACCTAGTCTAATCCCAACCTCCTGCTCACTACCCATTACCGTTAATATCCCACCTAGTCTAATCCCAACCTCCTGCTCACTACCCATTACCGTTAATATCCCACCTAGTCTAATCCCAACCTCCTGCTCACTACCCATTACCGTTAATATCCCACCTAGTCTAATCCCAACCTCCTGCTCACTACCCATTACCGTTAATATCCCACCTAGTCTAATCCCAACCTCCTGCTCACTACCCATTACCGTTAATATCCCACCTAGTCTAATCCCAACCTCCTGCTCACTACCCATTACCGTTAATATCCCACCTAGTCTAATCCCAACCTCCTGCTCACTACCCATTACCGTTAATATCCCACCTAGTCTAATCCCAACCTCCTGCTCACTACCCATTACCGTTAATATCCCACCTAGTCTAATCCCAACCTCCTGCTCACTGCCCATTACCGTTAATATCCCACCTAGTCTAATCCCAACCTCCTGCTCACTACCCATTACCGTTAATATCCCACCTAGTCTAATCCCAACCTCCTGCTCACTACCCATTACCGTTAATATCCCACCTAGTCTAATCCCAACCTCCTGCTCACTACCCATTACCGTTAATATCCCACCTAGTCTAATCCCAACCTCCTGCTCACTACCCATTACCGTTAATATCCCACCTAGTCTAATCCCAACCTCCTGCTCACTGCCCATTACCGTTAATATCCCACCTAGTCTAATCCCAACCTCCTGCTCACTACCCATTACCGTTAATATCCCACCTAGTCTAATCCCAACCTCCTGCTCACTACCCATTACCGTTAATATCCCACCTAGTCTAATCCCAACCTCCTGCTCACTACCCATTACCGTTAATATCCCACCTAGTCTAATCCCAACCTCCTGCTCACTACCCATTACCGTTAATATCCCACCTAGTCTAATCCCAACCTCCTGCTCACTACCCATTACCGTTAATATCCCACCTAGTCTAATCCCAACCTCCTGCTCACTACCCATTACCGTTAATATCCCACCTAGTCTAATCCCAACCTCCTGCTCACTACCCATTACCGTTAATATCCCACCTAGTCTAATCCCAACCTCCTGCTCACTACCCATTACCGTTAATATCCCACCTAGTCTAATCCCAACCTCCTGCTCACTACCCATTACCGTTAATATCCCACCTAGTCTAATCCCAACCTCCTGCTCACTACCCATTACCGTTAATATCCCACCTAGTCTAATCCCAACCTCCTGCTCACTACCCATTACCGTTAATATCCCACCTAGTCTAATCCCAACCTCCTGCTCACTACCCATTACCGTTAATATCCCACCTAGTCTAATCCCAACCTCCTGCTCACTACCCATTACCGTTAATATCCCACCTAGTCTAATCCCAACCTCCTGCTCACTACCCATTACCGTTAATATCCCACCTAGTCTAATCCCAACCTCCTGCTCACTACCCATTACCGTTAATATCCCACCTAGTCTAATCCCAACCTCCTGCTCACTACCCATTACCGTTAATATCCCACCTAGTCTAATCCCAACCTCCTGCTCACTACCCATTACCGTTAATATCCCACCTAGTCTAATCCCAACCTCCTGCTCACTACCCATTACCGTTAATATCCCACCTAGTCTAATCCCAACCTCCTGCTCACTACCCATTACCGTTAATATCCCACCTAGTCTAATCCCAACCTCCTGCTCACTACCCATTACCGTTAATATCCCACCTAGTCTAATCCCAACCTCCTGCTCACTACCCATTACCGTTAATATCCCACCTAGTCTAATCCCAACCTCCTGCTCACTACCCATTACCGTTAATATCCCACCTAGTCTAATCCCAACCTCCTGCTCACTACCCATTACCGTTAATATCCCACCTAGTCTAATCCCAACCTCCTGCTCACTACCCATTACCGTTAATATCCCACCTAGTCTAATCCCAACCTCCTGCTCACTGCCCATTACCGTTAATATCCCACCTAGTCTAATCCCAACCTCCTGCTCACTACCCATTACCGTTAATATCCCACCTAGTCTAATCCCAACCTCCTGCTCACTACCCATTACCGTTAATATCCCACCTAGTCTAATCCCAACCTCCTGCTCACTACCCATTACCGTTAATATCCCACCTAGTCTAATCCCAACCTCCTGCTCACTGCCCATTACCGTTAATATCCCACCTAGTCTAATCCCAACCTCCTGCTCACTACCCATTACCGTTAATATCCCACCTAGTCTAATCCCAACCTCCTGCTCACTACCCATTACCGTTAATATCCCACCTAGTCTAATCCCAACCTCCTGCTCACTGCCCATTACCGTTAATATCCCACCTAGTCTAATCCCAACCTCCTGCTCACTACCCATTACCGTTAATATCCCACCTAGTCTAATCCCAACCTCCTGCTCACTACCCATTACCGTTAATATCCCACCTAGTCTAATCCCAACCTCCTGCTCACTACCCATTACCGTTAATATCCCACCTAGTCTAATCCCAACCTCCTGCTCACTACCCATTACCGTTAATATCCCACCTAGTCTAATCCCAACCTCCTGCTCACTACCCATTACCGTTAATATCCCACCTAGTCTAATCCCAACCTCCTGCTCACTACCCATTACCGTTAATATCCCACCTAGTCTAATCCCAACCTCCTGCTCACTACCCATTACCGTTAATATCCCACCTAGTCTAATCCCAACCTCCTGCTCACTACCCATTACCGTTAATATCCCACCTAGTCTAATCCCAACCTCCTGCTCACTACCCATTACCGTTAATATCCCACCTAGTCTAATCCCAACCTCCTGCTCACTACCCATTACCGTTAATATCCCACCTAGTCTAATCCCAACCTCCTGCTCACTACCCATTACCGTTAATATCCCACCTAGTCTAATCCCAACCTCCTGCTCACTGCCCATTACCGTTAATATCCCACCTAGTCTAATCCCAACCTCCTGCTCACTACCCATTACCGTTAATATCCCACCTAGTCTAATCCCAACCTCCTGCTCACTACCCATTACCGTTAATATCCCACCTAGTCTAATCCCAACCTCCTGCTCACTGCCCATTACCGTTAATATCCCACCTAGTCTAATCCCAACCTCCTGCTCACTGCCCATTACCGTTAATATCCCACCTAGTCTAATCCCAACCTCCTGCTCACTGCCCATTACCGTTAATATCCCACCTAGTCTAATCCCAACCTCCTGCTCACTACCCATTACCGTTAATATCCCACCTAGTCTAATCCCAACCTCCTGCTCACTACCCATTACCGTTAATATCCCACCTAGTCTAATCCCAACCTCCTGCTCACTACCCATTACCGTTAATATCCCACCTAGTCTAATCCCAACCTCCTGCTCACTACCCATTACCGTTAATATCCCACCTAGTCTAATCCCAACCTCCTGCTCACTACCCATTACCGTTAATATCCCACCTAGTCTAATCCCAACCTCCTGCTCACTACCCATTACCGTTAATATCCCACCTAGTCTAATCCCAACCTCCTGCTCACTACCCATTACCGTTAATATCCCACCTAGTCTAATCCCAACCTCCTGCTCACTGCCCATTACCGTTAATATCCCACCTAGTCTAATCCCAACCTCCTGCTCACTGCCCATTACCGTTAATATCCCACCTAGTCTAATCCCAACCTCCTGCTCACTGCCCATTACCGTTAATATCCCACCTAGTCTAATCCCAACCTCCTGCTCACTGCCCATTACCGTTAATATCCCACCTAGTCTAATCCCAACCTCCTGCTCACTGCCCATTACCGTTAATATCCCACCTAGTCTAATCCCAACCTCCTGCTCACTACCCATTACCGTTAATATCCCACCTAGTCTAATCCCAACCTCCTGCTCACTACCCATTACCGTTAATATCCCACCTAGTCTAATCCCAACCTCCTGCTCACTGCCCATTACCGTTAATATCCCACCTAGTCTAATCCCAACCTCCTGCTCACTACCCATTACCGTTAATATCCCACCTAGTCTAATCCCAACCTCCTGCTCACTACCCATTACCGTTAATATCCCACCTAGTCTAATCCCAACCTCCTGCTCACTGCCCATTACCGTTAATATCCCACCTAGTCTAATCCCAACCTCCTGCTCACTACCCATTACCGTTAATATCCCACCTAGTCTAATCCCAACCTCCTGCTCACTACCCATTACCGTTAATATCCCACCTAGTCTAATCCCAACCTCCTGCTCACTACCCATTACCGTTAATATCCCACCTAGTCTAATCCCAACCTCCTGCTCACTGCCCATTACCGTTAATATCCCACCTAGTCTAATCCCAACCTCCTGCTCACTGCCCATTACCGTTAATATCCCACCTAGTCTAATCCCAACCTCCTGCTCACTACCCATTACCGTTAATATCCCACCTAGTCTAATCCCAACCTCCTGCTCACTACCATTACCGTTAATATCCCACCTAGTCTAATCCCAACCTCCTGCTCACTACCCATTACCGTTAATATCCCACCTAGTCTAATCCCAACCTCCTGCTCACTGCCCATTACCGTTAATATCCCACCTAGTCTAATCCCAACCTCCTGCTCACTACCCATTACCGTTAATATCCCACCTAGTCTAATCCCAACCTCCTGCTCACTACCCATTACCGTTAATATCCCACCTAGTCTAATCCCAACCTCCTGCTCACTACCCATTACCGTTAATATCCCACCTAGTCTAATCCCAACCTCCTGCTCACTACCCATTACCGTTAATATCCCACCTAGTCTAATCCCAACCTCCTGCTCACTACCCATTACCGTTAATATCCCACCTAGTCTAATCCCAACCTCCTGCTCACTACCCATTACCGTTAATATCCCACCTAGTCTAATCCCAACCTCCTGCTCACTACCCATTACCGTTAATATCCCACCTAGTCTAATCCCAACCTCCTGCTCACTACCCATTACCGTTAATATCCCACCTAGTCTAATCCCAACCTCCTGCTCACTGCCCATTACCGTTAATATCCCACCTAGTCTAATCCCAACCTCCTGCTCACTACCCATTACCGTTAATATCCCACCTAGTCTAATCCCAACCTCCTGCTCACTACCCATTACCGTTAATATCCCACCTAGTCTAATCCCAACCTCCTGCTCACTACCCATTACCGTTAATATCCCACCTAGTCTAATCCCAACCTCCTGCTCACTACCCATTACCGTTAATATCCCACCTAGTCTAATCCCAACCTCCTGCTCACTACCCATTACCGTTAATATCCCACCTAGTCTAATCCCAACCTCCTGCTCACTACCCATTACCGTTAATATCCCACCTAGTCTAATCCCAACCTCCTGCTCACTACCCATTACCGTTAATATCCCACCTAGTCTAATCCCAACCTCCTGCTCACTACCCATTACCGTTAATATCCCACCTAGTCTAATCCCAACCTCCTGCTCACTACCCATTACCGTTAATATCCCACCTAGTCTAATCCCAACCTCCTGCTCACTACCCATTACCGTTAATATCCCACCTAGTCTAATCCCAACCTCCTGCTCACTACCCATTACCGTTAATATCCCACCTAGTCTAATCCCAACCTCCTGCTCACTACCCATTACCGTTAATATCCCACCTAGTCTAATCCCAACCTCCTGCTCACTACCCATTACCGTTAATATCCCACCTAGTCTAATCCCAACCTCCTGCTCACTACCCATTACCGTTAATATCCCACCTAGTCTAATCCCAACCTCCTGCTCACTGCCCATTACCGTTAATATCCCACCTAGTCTAATCCCAACCTCCTGCTCACTACCCATTACCGTTAATATCCCACCTAGTCTAATCCCAACCTCCTGCTCACTACCCATTACCGTTAATATCCCACCTAGTCTAATCCCAACCTCCTGCTCACTACCCATTACCGTTAATATCCCACCTAGTCTAATCCCAACCTCCTGCTCACTGCCCATTACCGTTAATATCCCACCTAGTCTAATCCCAACCTCCTGCTCACTACCCATTACCGTTAATATCCCACCTAGTCTAATCCCAACCTCCTGCTCACTACCCATTACCGTTAATATCCCACCTAGTCTAATCCCAACCTCCTGCTCACTACCCATTACCGTTAATATCCCACCTAGTCTAATCCCAACCTCCTGCTCACTACCCATTACCGTTAATATCCCACCTAGTCTAATCCCAACCTCCTGCTCACTACCCATTACCGTTAATATCCCACCTAGTCTAATCCCAACCTCCTGCTCACTACCCATTACCGTTAATATCCCACCTAGTCTAATCCCAACCTCCTGCTCACTACCCATTACCGTTAATATCCCACCTAGTCTAATCCCAACCTCCTGCTCACTACCCATTACCGTTAATATCCCACCTAGTCTAATCCCAACCTCCTGCTCACTACCCATTACCGTTAATATCCCACCTAGTCTAATCCCAACCTCCTGCTCACTACCCATTACCGTTAATATCCCACCTAGTCTAATCCCAACCTCCTGCTCACTACCCATTACCGTTAATATCCCACCTAGTCTAATCCCAACCTCCTGCTCACTACCCATTACCGTTAATATCCCACCTAGTCTAATCCCAACCTCCTGCTCACTACCCATTACCGTTAATATCCCACCTAGTCTAATCCCAACCTCCTGCTCACTACCCATTACCGTTAATATCCCACCTAGTCTAATCCCAACCTCCTGCTCACTACCCATTACCGTTAATATCCCACCTAGTCTAATCCCAACCTCCTGCTCACTACCCATTACCGTTAATATCCCACCTAGTCTAATCCCAACCTCCTGCTCACTACCCATTACCGTTAATATCCCACCTAGTCTAATCCCAACCTCCTGCTCACTGCCCATTACCGTTAATATCCCACCTAGTCTAATCCCAACCTCCTGCTCACTACCCATTACCGTTAATATCCCACCTAGTCTAATCCCAACCTCCTGCTCACTACCCATTACCGTTAATATCCCACCTAGTCTAATCCCAACCTCCTGCTCACTACCCATTACCGTTAATATCCCACCTAGTCTAATCCCAACCTCCTGCTCACTACCCATTACCGTTAATATCCCACCTAGTCTAATCCCAACCTCCTGCTCACTACCCATTACCGTTAATATCCCACCTAGTCTAATCCCAACCTCCTGCTCACTACCCATTACCGTTAATATCCCACCTAGTCTAATCCCAACCTCCTGCTCACTACCCATTACCGTTAATATCCCACCTAGTCTAATCCCAACCTCCTGCTCACTACCCATTACCGTTAATATCCCACCTAGTCTAATCCCAACCTCCTGCTCACTACCCATTACCGTTAATATCCCACCTAGTCTAATCCCAACCTCCTGCTCACTACCCATTACCGTTAATATCCCACCTAGTCTAATCCCAACCTCCTGCTCACTACCCATTACCGTTAATATCCCACCTAGTCTAATCCCAACCTCCTGCTCACTGCCCATTACCGTTAATATCCCACCTAGTCTAATCCCAACCTCCTGCTCACTACCCATTACCGTTAATATCCCACCTAGTCTAATCCCAACCTCCTGCTCACTACCCATTACCGTTAATATCCCACCTAGTCTAATCCCAACCTCCTGCTCACTACCCATTACCGTTAATATCCCACCTAGTCTAATCCCAACCTCCTGCTCACTACCCATTACCGTTAATATCCCACCTAGTCTAATCCCAACCTCCTGCTCACTACCCATTACCGTTAATATCCCACCTAGTCTAATCCCAACCTCCTGCTCACTACCCATTACCGTTAATATCCCACCTAGTCTAATCCCAACCTCCTGCTCACTACCCATTACCGTTAATATCCCACCTAGTCTAATCCCAACCTCCTGCTCACTGCCCATTACCGTTAATATCCCACCTAGTCTAATCCCAACCTCCTGCTCACTACCCATTACCGTTAATATCCCACCTAGTCTAATCCCAACCTCCTGCTCACTACCCATTACCGTTAATATCCCACCTAGTCTAATCCCAACCTCCTGCTCACTACCCATTACCGTTAATATCCCACCTAGTCTAATCCCAACCTCCTGCTCACTACCCATTACCGTTAATATCCCACCTAGTCTAATCCCAACCTCCTGCTCACTACCCATTACCGTTAATATCCCACCTAGTCTAATCCCAACCTCCTGCTCACTACCCATTACCGTTAATATCCCACCTAGTCTAATCCCAACCTCCTGCTCACTACCCATTACCGTTAATATCCCACCTAGTCTAATCCCAACCTCCTGCTCACTACCCATTACCGTTAATATCCCACCTAGTCTAATCCCAACCTCCTGCTCACTGCCCATTACCGTTAATATCCCACCTAGTCTAATCCCAACCTCCTGCTCACTACCCATTACCGTTAATATCCCACCTAGTCTAATCCCAACCTCCTGCTCACTGCCCATTACCGTTAATATCCCACCTAGTCTAATCCCAACCTCCTGCTCACTACCCATTACCGTTAATATCCCACCTAGTCTAATCCCAACCTCCTGCTCACTACCCATTACCGTTAATATCCCACCTAGTCTAATCCCAACCTCCTGCTCACTACCCATTACCGTTAATATCCCACCTAGTCTAATCCCAACCTCCTGCTCACTGCCCATTACCGTTAATATCCCACCTAGTCTAATCCCAACCTCCTGCTCACTACCCATTACCGTTAATATCCCACCTAGTCTAATCCCAACCTCCTGCTCACTACCCATTACCGTTAATATCCCACCTAGTCTAATCCCAACCTCCTGCTCACTACCCATTACCGTTAATATCCCACCTAGTCTAATCCCAACCTCCTGCTCACTACCCATTACCGTTAATATCCCACCTAGTCTAATCCCAACCTCCTGCTCACTACCCATTACCGTTAATATCCCACCTAGTCTAATCCCAACCTCCTGCTCACTGCCCATTACCGTTAATATCCCACCTAGTCTAATCCCAACCTCCTGCTCACTACCCATTACCGTTAATATCCCACCTAGTCTAATCCCAACCTCCTGCTCACTACCCATTACCGTTAATATCCCACCTAGTCTAATCCCAACCTCCTGCTCACTACCCATTACCGTTAATATCCCACCTAGTCTAATCCCAACCTCCTGCTCACTACCCATTACCGTTAATATCCCACCTAGTCTAATCCCAACCTCCTGCTCACTACCCATTACCGTTAATATCCCACCTAGTCTAATCCCAACCTCCTGCTCACTACCCATTACCGTTAATATCCCACCTAGTCTAATCCCAACCTCCTGCTCACTACCCATTACCGTTAATATCCCACCTAGTCTAATCCCAACCTCCTGCTCACTACCCATTACCGTTAATATCCCACCTAGTCTAATCCCAACCTCCTGCTCACTGCCCATTACCGTTAATATCCCACCTAGTCTAATCCCAACCTCCTGCTCACTACCCATTACCGTTAATATCCCACCTAGTCTAATCCCAACCTCCTGCTCACTGCCCATTACCGTTAATATCCCACCTAGTCTAATCCCAACCTCCTGCTCACTACCCATTACCGTTAATATCCCACCTAGTCTAATCCCAACCTCCTGCTCACTACCCATTACCGTTAATATCCCACCTAGTCTAATCCCAACCTCCTGCTCACTGCCCATTACCGTTAATATCCCACCTAGTCTAATCCCAACCTCCTGCTCACTGCCCATTACCGTTAATATCCCACCTAGTCTAATCCCAACCTCCTGCTCACTACCCATTACCGTTAATATCCCACCTAGTCTAATCCCAACCTCCTGCTCACTACCCATTACCGTTAATATCCCACCTAGTCTAATCCCAACCTCCTGCTCACTGCCCATTACCGTTAATATCCCACCTAGTCTAATCCCAACCTCCTGCTCACTACCCATTACCGTTAATATCCCACCTAGTCTAATCCCAACCTCCTGCTCACTACCCATTACCGTTAATATCCCACCTAGTCTAATCCCAACCTCCTGCTCACTACCCATTACCGTTAATATCCCACCTAGTCTAATCCCAACCTCCTGCTCACTACCCATTACCGTTAATATCCCACCTAGTCTAATCCCAACCTCCTGCTCACTACCCATTACCGTTAATATCCCACCTAGTCTAATCCCAACCTCCTGCTCACTACCCATTACCGTTAATATCCCACCTAGTCTAATCCCAACCTCCTGCTCACTACCCATTACCGTTAATATCCCACCTAGTCTAATCCCAACCTCCTGCTCACTACCCATTACCGTTAATATCCCACCTAGTCTAATCCCAACCTCCTGCTCACTACCCATTACCGTTAATATCCCACCTAGTCTAATCCCAACCTCCTGCTCACTACCCATTACCGTTAATATCCCACCTAGTCTAATCCCAACCTCCTGCTCACTACCCATTACCGTTAATATCCCACCTAGTCTAATCCCAACCTCCTGCTCACTACCCATTACCGTTAATATCCCACCTAGTCTAATCCCAACCTCCTGCTCACTGCCCATTACCGTTAATATCCCACCTAGTCTAATCCCAACCTCCTGCTCACTACCCATTACCGTTAATATCCCACCTAGTCTAATCCCAACCTCCTGCTCACTACCCATTACCGTTAATATCCCACCTAGTCTAATCCCAACCTCCTGCTCACTACCCATTACCGTTAATATCCCACCTAGTCTAATCCCAACCTCCTGCTCACTGCCCATTACCGTTAATATCCCACCTAGTCTAATCCCAACCTCCTGCTCACTACCCATTACCGTTAATATCCCACCTAGTCTAATCCCAACCTCCTGCTCACTACCCATTACCGTTAATATCCCACCTAGTCTAATCCCAACCTCCTGCTCACTACCCATTACCGTTAATATCCCACCTAGTCTAATCCCAACCTCCTGCTCACTACCCATTACCGTTAATATCCCACCTAGTCTAATCCCAACCTCCTGCTCACTGCCCATTACCGTTAATATCCCACCTAGTCTAATCCCAACCTCCTGCTCACTACCCATTACCGTTAATATCCCACCTAGTCTAATCCCAACCTCCTGCTCACTACCCATTACCGTTAATATCCCACCTAGTCTAATCCCAACCTCCTGCTCACTACCCATTACCGTTAATATCCCACCTAGTCTAATCCCAATCTCCTGCTCACTACCCATTACCGTTAATATCCCACCTAGTCTAATCCCAACCTCCTGCTCACTACCCATTACCGTTAATATCCCACCTAGTCTAATCCCAACCTCCTGCTCACTGCCATTACCGTTAATATCCCACCTAGTCTAATCCCAACCTCCTGCTCACTACCCATTACCGTTAATATCCCACCTAGTCTAATCCCAACCTCCTGCTCACTGCCCATTACCGTTAATATCCCACCTAGTCTAATCCCAACCTCCTGCTCACTACCCATTACCGTTAATATCCCACCTAGTCTAATCCCAACCTCCTGCTCACTACCCATTACCGTTAATATCCCACCTAGTCTAATCCCAACCTCCTGCTCACTACCCATTACCGTTAATATCCCACCTAGTCTAATCCCAACCTCCTGCTCACTGCCCATTACCGTTAATATCCCACCTAGTCTAATCCCAACCTCCTGCTCACTGCCCATTACCGTTAATATCCCACCTAGTCTAATCCCAACCTCCTGCTCACTACCCATTACCGTTAATATCCCACCTAGTCTAATCCCAACCTCCTGCTCACTACCCATTACCGTTAATATCCCACCTAGTCTAATCCCAACCTCCTGCTCACTACCCATTACCGTTAATATCCCACCTAGTCTAATCCCAACCTCCTGCTCACTACCCATTACCGTTAATATCCCACCTAGTCTAATCCCAACCTCCTGCTCACTACCCATTACCGTTAATATCCCACCTAGTCTAATCCCAACCTCCTGCTCACTACCCATTACCGTTAATATCCCACCTAGTCTAATCCCAACCTCCTGCTCACTACCCATTACCGTTAATATCCCACCTAGTCTAATCCCAACCTCCTGCTCACTACCCATTACCGTTAATATCCCACCTAGTCTAATCCCAACCTCCTGCTCACTACCCATTACCGTTAATATCCCACCTAGTCTAATCCCAACCTCCTGCTCACTGCCCATTACCGTTAATATCCCACCTAGTCTAATCCCAACCTCCTGCTCACTACCCATTACCGTTAATATCCCACCTAGTCTAATCCCAACCTCCTGCTCACTACCCATTACCGTTAATATCCCACCTAGTCTAATCCCAACCTCCTGCTCACTACCCATTACCGTTAATATCCCACCTAGTCTAATCCCAACCTCCTGCTCACTACCCATTACCGTTAATATCCCACCTAGTCTAATCCCAACCTCCTGCTCACTACCCATTACCGTTAATATCCCACCTAGTCTAATCCCAACCTCCTGCTCACTACCCATTACCGTTAATATCCCACCTAGTCTAATCCCAACCTCCTGCTCACTGCCCATTACCGTTAATATCCCACCTAGTCTAATCCCAACCTCCTGCTCACTACCCATTACCGTTAATATCCCACCTAGTCTAATCCCAACCTCCTGCTCACTACCCATTACCGTTAATATCCCACCTAGTCTAATCCCAACCTCCTGCTCACTACCCATTACCGTTAATATCCCACCTAGTCTAATCCCAACCTCCTGCTCACTACCCATTACCGTTAATATCCCACCTAGTCTAATCCCAACCTCCTGCTCACTACCCATTACCGTTAATATCCCACCTAGTCTAATCCCAACCTCCTGCTCACTACCCATTACCGTTAATATCCCACCTAGTCTAATCCCAACCTCCTGCTCACTACCCATTACCGTTAATATCCCACCTAGTCTAATCCCAACCTCCTGCTCACTACCCATTACCGTTAATATCCCACCTAGTCTAATCCCAACCTCCTGCTCACTACCCATTACCGTTAATATCCCACCTAGTCTAATCCCAACCTCCTGCTCACTACCCATTACCGTTAATATCCCACCTAGTCTAATCCCAACCTCCTGCTCACTACCCATTACCGTTAATATCCCACCTAGTCTAATCCCAACCTCCTGCTCACTGCCCATTACCGTTAATATCCCACCTAGTCTAATCCCAACCTCCTGCTCACTACCCATTACCGTTAATATCCCACCTAGTCTAATCCCAACCTCCTGCTCACTACCCATTACCGTTAATATCCCACCTAGTCTAATCCCAACCTCCTGCTCACTGCCCATTACCGTTAATATCCCACCTAGTCTAATCCCAACCTCCTGCTCACTACCCATTACCGTTAATATCCCACCTAGTCTAATCCCAACCTCCTGCTCACTACCCATTACCGTTAATATCCCACCTAGTCTAATCCCAACCTCCTGCTCACTACCCATTACCGTTAATATCCCACCTAGTCTAATCCCAACCTCCTGCTCACTACCCATTACCGTTAATATCCCACCTAGTCTAATCCCAACCTCCTGCTCACTACCCATTACCGTTAATATCCCACCTAGTCTAATCCCAACCTCCTGCTCACTACCCATTACCGTTAATATCCCACCTAGTCTAATCCCAACCTCCTGCTCACTACCCATTACCGTTAATATCCCACCTAGTCTAATCCCAACCTCCTGCTCACTACCCATTACCGTTAATATCCCACCTAGTCTAATCCCAACCTCCTGCTCACTGCCCATTACCGTTAATATCCCACCTAGTCTAATCCCAACCTCCTGCTCACTACCCATTACCGTTAATATCCCACCTAGTCTAATCCCAACCTCCTGCTCACTACCCATTACCGTTAATATCCCACCTAGTCTAATCCCAACCTCCTGCTCACTACCCATTACCGTTAATATCCCACCTAGTCTAATCCCAACCTCCTGCTCACTACCCATTACCGTTAATATCCCACCTAGTCTAATCCCAACCTCCTGCTCACTACCCATTACCGTTAATATCCCACCTAGTCTAATCCCAACCTCCTGCTCACTACCCATTACCGTTAATATCCCACCTAGTCTAATCCCAACCTCCTGCTCACTACCCATTACCGTTAATATCCCACCTAGTCTAATCCCAACCTCCTGCTCACTACCCATTACCGTTAATATCCCACCTAGTCTAATCCCAACCTCCTGCTCACTGCCCATTACCGTTAATATCCCACCTAGTCTAATCCCAACCTCCTGCTCACTACCCATTACCGTTAATATCCCACCTAGTCTAATCCCAACCTCCTGCTCACTACCCATTACCGTTAATATCCCACCTAGTCTAATCCCAACCTCCTGCTCACTACCCATTACCGTTAATATCCCACCTAGTCTAATCCCAACCTCCTGCTCACTACCCATTACCGTTAATATCCCACCTAGTCTAATCCCAACCTCCTGCTCACTACCCATTACCGTTAATATCCCACCTAGTCTAATCCCAACCTCCTGCTCACTACCCATTACCGTTAATATCCCACCTAGTCTAATCCCAACCTCCTGCTCACTACCCATTACCGTTAATATCCCACCTAGTCTAATCCCAACCTCCTGCTCACTGCCCATTACCGTTAATATCCCACCTAGTCTAATCCCAACCTCCTGCTCACTACCCATTACCGTTAATATCCCACCTAGTCTAATCCCAACCTCCTGCTCACTACCCATTACCGTTAATATCCCACCTAGTCTAATCCCAACCTCCTGCTCACTACCCATTACCGTTAATATCCCACCTAGTCTAATCCCAACCTCCTGCTCACTGCCCATTACCGTTAATATCCCACCTAGTCTAATCCCAACCTCCTGCTCACTACCCATTACCGTTAATATCCCACCTAGTCTAATCCCAACCTCCTGCTCACTACCCATTACCGTTAATATCCCACCTAGTCTAATCCCAACCTCCTGCTCACTACCCATTACCGTTAATATCCCACCTAGTCTAATCCCAACCTCCTGCTCACTACCCATTACCGTTAATATCCCACCTAGTCTAATCCCAACCTCCTGCTCACTGCCCATTACCGTTAATATCCCACCTAGTCTAATCCCAACCTCCTGCTCACTACCCATTACCGTTAATATCCCACCTAGTCTAATCCCAACCTCCTGCTCACTACCCATTACCGTTAATATCCCACCTAGTCTAATCCCAACCTCCTGCTCACTACCCATTACCGTTAATATCCCACCTAGTCTAATCCCAACCTCCTGCTCACTACCCATTACCGTTAATATCCCACCTAGTCTAATCCCAACCTCCTGCTCACTACCCATTACCGTTAATATCCCACCTAGTCTAATCCCAACCTCCTGCTCACTACCCATTACCGTTAATATCCCACCTAGTCTAATCCCAACCTCCTGCTCACTGCCCATTACCGTTAATATCCCACCTAGTCTAATCCCAACCTCCTGCTCACTACCCATTACCGTTAATATCCCACCTAGTCTAATCCCAACCTCCTGCTCACTGCCCATTACCGTTAATATCCCACCTAGTCTAATCCCAACCTCCTGCTCACTACCCATTACCGTTAATATCCCACCTAGTCTAATCCCCCTCCTGCTCACTGCCCATTACCGTTAATATCCCACCTAGTCTAATCCCAACCTCCTGCTCACTACCCATTACCGTTAATATCCCACCTAGTCTAATCCCAACCTCCTGCTCACTACCCATTACCGTTAATATCCCACCTAGTCTAATCCCAACCTCCTGCTCACTACCCATTACCGTTAATATCCCACCTAGTCTAATCCCAACCTCCTGCTCACTACCCATTACCGTTAATATCCCACCTAGTCTAATCCCAACCTCCTGCTCACTACCCATTACCGTTAATATCCCACCTAGTCTAATCCCAACCTCCTGCTCACTACCCATTACCGTTAATATCCCACCTAGTCTAATCCCAACCTCCTGCTCACTACCCATTACCGTTAATATCCCACCTAGTCTAATCCCAACCTCCTGCTCACTGCCCATTACCGTTAATATCCCACCTAGTCTAATCCCAACCTCCTGCTCACTACCCATTACCGTTAATATCCCACCTAGTCTAATCCCAACCTCCTGCTCACTACCCATTACCGTTAATATCCCACCTAGTCTAATCCCAACCTCCTGCTCACTACCCATTACCGTTAATATCCCACCTAGTCTAATCCCAACCTCCTGCTCACTACCCATTACCGTTAATATCCCACCTAGTCTAATCCCAACCTCCTGCTCACTACCCATTACCGTTAATATCCCACCTAGTCTAATCCCAACCTCCTGCTCACTACCCATTACCGTTAATATCCCACCTAGTCTAATCCCAACCTCCTGCTCACTACCCATTACCGTTAATATCCCACCTAGTCTAATCCCAACCTCCTGCTCACTACCCATTACCGTTAATATCCCACCTAGTCTAATCCCAACCTCCTGCTCACTACCCATTACTGTTAATATCCCACCTAGTCTAATCCCAACCTCCTGCTCACTACCCATTACCGTTAATATCCCACCTAGTCTAATCCCAACCTCCTGCTCACTACCCATTACCGTTAATATCCCACCTAGTCTAATCCCAACCTCCTGCTCACTACCCATTACCGTTAATATCCCACCTAGTCTAATCCCAACCTCCTGCTCACTACCCATTACCGTTAATATCCCACCTAGTCTAATCCCAACCTCCTGCTCACTACCCATTACCGTTAATATCCCACCTAGTCTAATCCCAACCTCCTGCTCACTACCCATTACCGTTAATATCCCACCTAGTCTAATCCCAACCTCCTGCTCACTACCCATTACCGTTAATATCCCACCTAGTCTAATCCCAACCTCCTGCTCACTACCCATTACCGTTAATATCCCACCTAGTCTAATCCCAACCTCCTGCTCACTACCCATTACCGTTAATATCCCACCTAGTCTAATCCCAACCTCCTGCTCACTACCCATTACCGTTAATATCCCACCTAGTCTAATCCCAACCTCCTGCTCACTACCCATTACCGTTAATATCCCACCTAGTCTAATCCCAACCTCCTGCTCACTACCCATTACCGTTAATATCCCACCTAGTCTAATCCCAACCTCCTGCTCACTACCCATTACCGTTAATATCCCACCTAGTCTAATCCCAACCTCCTGCTCACTACCCATTACCGTTAATATCCCACCTAGTCTAATCCCAACCTCCTGCTCACTACCCATTACCGTTAATATCCCACCTAGTCTAATCCCAACCTCCTGCTCACTACCCATTACCGTTAATATCCCACCTAGTCTAATCCCAACCTCCTGCTCACTGCCCATTACCGTTAATATCCCACCTAGTCTAATCCCAACCTCCTGCTCACTACCCATTACCGTTAATATCCCACCTAGTCTAATCCCAACCTCCTGCTCACTACCCATTACCGTTAATATCCCACCTAGTCTAATCCCAACCTCCTGCTCACTACCCATTACCGTTAATATCCCACCTAGTCTAATCCCAACCTCCTGCTCACTACCCATTACCGTTAATATCCCACCTAGTCTAATCCCAACCTCCTGCTCACTGCCCATTACCGTTAATATCCCACCTAGTCTAATCCCAACCTCCTGCTCACTACCCATTACCGTTAATATCCCACCTAGTCTAATCCCAACCTCCTGCTCACTGCCCATTACCGTTAATATCCCACCTAGTCTAATCCCAACCTCCTGCTCACTGCCCATTACCGTTAATATCCCACCTAGTCTAATCCCAACCTCCTGCTCACTGCCCATTACCGTTAATATCCCACCTAGTCTAATCCCAACCTCCTGCTCACTACCCATTACCGTTAATATCCCACCTAGTCTAATCCCAACCTCCTGCTCACTACCCATTACCGTTAATATCCCACCTAGTCTAATCCCAACCTCCTGCTCACTACCCATTACCGTTAATATCCCACCTAGTCTAATCCCAACCTCCTGCTCACTACCCATTACCGTTAATATCCCACCTAGTCTAATCCCAACCTCCTGCTCACTACCCATTACCGTTAATATCCCACCTAGTCTAATCCCAACCTCCTGCTCACTGCCCATTACCGTTAATATCCCACCTAGTCTAATCCCAACCTCCTGCTCACTACCCATTACCGTTAATATCCCACCTAGTCTAATCCCAACCTCCTGCTCACTGCCCATTACCGTTAATATCCCACCTAGTCTAATCCCAACCTCCTGCTCACTGCCCATTACCGTTAATATCCCACCTAGTCTAATCCCAACCTCCTGCTCACTACCCATTACCGTTAATATCCCACCTAGTCTAATCCCAACCTCCTGCTCACTACCCATTACCGTTAATATCCCACCTAGTCTAATCCCAACCTCCTGCTCACTACCCATTACCGTTAATATCCCACCTAGTCTAATCCCAACCTCCTGCTCACTACCCATTACCGTTAATATCCCACCTAGTCTAATCCCAACCTCCTGCTCACTACCCATTACCGTTAATATCCCACCTAGTCTAATCCCAACCTCCTGCTCACTACCCATTACCGTTAATATCCCACCTAGTCTAATCCCAACCTCCTGCTCACTACCCATTACCGTTAATATCCCACCTAGTCTAATCCCAACCTCCTGCTCACTACCCATTACCGTTAATATCCCACCTAGTCTAATCCCAACCTCCTGCTCACTACCCATTACCGTTAATATCCCACCTAGTCTAATCCCAACCTCCTGCTCACTACCCATTACCGTTAATATCCCACCTAGTCTAATCCCAACCTCCTGCTCACTACCCATTACCGTTAATATCCCACCTAGTCTAATCCCAACCTCCTGCTCACTACCCATTACCGTTAATATCCCACCTAGTCTAATCCCAACCTCCTGCTCACTACCCATTACCGTTAATATCCCACCTAGTCTAATCCCAACCTCCTGCTCACTGCCCATTACCGTTAATATCCCACCTAGTCTAATCCCAACCTCCTGCTCACTACCCATTACCGTTAATATCCCACCTAGTCTAATCCCAACCTCCTGCTCACTACCCATTACCGTTAATATCCCACCTAGTCTAATCCCAACCTCCTGCTCACTACCCATTACCGTTAATATCCCACCTAGTCTAATCCCAACCTCCTGCTCACTACCCATTACCGTTAATATCCCACCTAGTCTAATCCCAACCTCCTGCTCACTACCCATTACCGTTAATATCCCACCTAGTCTAATCCCAACCTCCTGCTCACTACCCATTACCGTTAATATCCCACCTAGTCTAATCCCAACCTCCTGCTCACTGCCCATTACCGTTAATATCCCACCTAGTCTAATCCCAACCTCCTGCTCACTACCCATTACCGTTAATATCCCACCTAGTCTAATCCCAACCTCCTGCTCACTACCCATTACCGTTAATATCCCACCTAGTCTAATCCCAACCTCCTGCTCACTACCCATTACCGTTAATATCCCACCTAGTCTAATCCCAACCTCCTGCTCACTACCCATTACCGTTAATATCCCACCTAGTCTAATCCCAACCTCCTGCTCACTACCCATTACCGTTAATATCCCACCTAGTCTAATCCCAACCTCCTGCTCACTACCCATTACCGTTAATATCCCACCTAGTCTAATCCCAACCTCCTGCTCACTACCCATTACCGTTAATATCCCACCTAGTCTAATCCCAACCTCCTGCTCACTGCCCATTACCGTTAATATCCCACCTAGTCTAATCCCAACCTCCTGCTCACTACCCATTACCGTTAATATCCCACCTAGTCTAATCCCAACCTCCTGCTCACTACCCATTACCGTTAATATCCCACCTAGTCTAATCCCAACCTCCTGCTCACTACCCATTACCGTTAATATCCCACCTAGTCTAATCCAACCTCCTGCTCACTGCCCATTACCGTTAATATCCCACCTAGTCTAATCCCAACCTCCTGCTCACTGCCCATTACCGTTAATATCCCACCTAGTCTAATCCCAACCTCCTGCTCACTACCCATTACCGTTAATATCCCACCTAGTCTAATCCCAACCTCCTGCTCACTACCCATTACCGTTAATATCCCACCTAGTCTAATCCCAACCTCCTGCTCACTGCCCATTACCGTTAATATCCCACCTAGTCTAATCCCAACCTCCTGCTCACTACCCATTACCGTTAATATCCCACCTAGTCTAATCCCAACCTCCTGCTCACTACCCATTACCGTTAATATCCCACCTAGTCTAATCCCAACCTCCTGCTCACTACCCATTACCGTTAATATCCCACCTAGTCTAATCCCAACCTCCTGCTCACTGCCCATTACCGTTAATATCCCACCTAGTCTAATCCCAACCTCCTGCTCACTACCCATTACCGTTAATATCCCACCTAGTCTAATCCCAACCTCCTGCTCACTGCCCATTACCGTTAATATCCCACCTAGTCTAATCCCAACCTCCTGCTCACTACCCATTACCGTTAATATCCCACCTAGTCTAATCCCAACCTCCTGCTCACTACCCATTACCGTTAATATCCCACCTAGTCTAATCCCAACCTCCTGCTCACTACCCATTACCGTTAATATCCCACCTAGTCTAATCCCAACCTCCTGCTCACTACCCATTACCGTTAATATCCCACCTAGTCTAATCCCAACCTCCTGCTCACTACCCATTACCGTTAATATCCCACCTAGTCTAATCCCAACCTCCTGCTCACTACCCATTACCGTTAATATCCCACCTAGTCTAATCCCAACCTCCTGCTCACTACCCATTACCGTTAATATCCCACCTAGTCTAATCCCAACCTCCTGCTCACTGCCCATTACCGTTAATATCCCACCTAGTCTAATCCCAACCTCCTGCTCACTGCCCATTACCGTTAATATCCCACCTAGTCTAATCCCAACCTCCTGCTCACTGCCCATTACCGTTAATATCCCACCTAGTCTAATCCCAACCTCCTGCTCACTACCCATTACCGTTAATATCCCACCTAGTCTAATCCCAACCTCCTGCTCACTACCCATTACCGTTAATATCCCACCTAGTCTAATCCCAACCTCCTGCTCACTACCCATTACCGTTAATATCCCACCTAGTCTAATCCCAACCTCCTGCTCACTACCCATTACCGTTAATATCCCACCTAGTCTAATCCCAACCTCCTGCTCACTACCCATTACCGTTAATATCCCACCTAGTCTAATCCCAACCTCCTGCTCACTACCCATTACCGTTAATATCCCACCTAGTCTAATCCCAACCTCCTGCTCACTGCCCATTACCGTTAATATCCCACCTAGTCTAATCCCAACCTCCTGCTCACTACCCATTACCGTTAATATCCCACCTAGTCTAATCCCAACCTCCTGCTCACTGCCCATTACCGTTAATATCCCACCTAGTCTAATCCCAACCTCCTGCTCACTACCCATTACCGTTAATATCCCACCTAGTCTAATCCCAACCTCCTGCTCACTACCCATTACCGTTAATATCCCACCTAGTCTAATCCCAACCTCCTGCTCACTACCCATTACCGTTAATATCCCACCTAGTCTAATCCCAACCTCCTGCTCACTACCCATTACCGTTAATATCCCACCTAGTCTAATCCCAACCTCCTGCTCACTACCCATTACCGTTAATATCCCACCTAGTCTAATCCCAACCTCCTGCTCACTACCCATTACCGTTAATATCCCACCTAGTCTAATCCCAACCTCCTGCTCACTGCCCATTACCGTTAATATCCCACCTAGTCTAATCCCAACCTCCTGCTCACTACCCATTACTGTTAATATCCCACCTAGTCTAATCCCAACCTCCTGCTCACTACCCATTACCGTTAATATCCCACCTAGTCTAATCCCAACCTCCTGCTCACTACCCATTACCGTTAATATCCCACCTAGTCTAATCCCAACCTCCTGCTCACTACCCATTACCGTTAATATCCCACCTAGTCTAATCCCAACCTCCTGCTCACTACCCATTACCGTTAATATCCCACCTAGTCTAATCCCAACCTCCTGCTCACTACCCATTACCGTTAATATCCCACCTAGTCTAATCCCAACCTCCTGCTCACTACCCATTACCGTTAATATCCCACCTAGTCTAATCCCAACCTCCTGCTCACTGCCCATTACCGTTAATATCCCACCTAGTCTAATCCCAACCTCCTGCTCACTGCCCATTACCGTTAATATCCCACCTAGTCTAATCCCAACCTCCTGCTCACTGCCCATTACCGTTAATATCCCACCTAGTCTAATCCCAACCTCCTGCTCACTACCCATTACCTTAATATCCCACCTAGTCTAATCCCAACCTCCTGCTCACTACCCATTACGTTAATATCCCACCTAGTCTAATCCCAACCTCCTGCTCACTGCCCATTACCGTTAATATCCCACCTAGTCTAATCCCAACCTCCTGCTCACTGCCCATTACCGTTAATATCCCACCTAGTCTAATCCCAACCTCCTGCTCACTGCCCATTACCGTTAATATCCCACCTAGTCTAATCCCAACCTCCTGCTCACTGCCCATTACCGTTAATATCCCACCTAGTCTAATCCCAACCTCCTGCTCACTACCCATTACCGTTAATATCCCACCTAGTCTAATCCCAACCTCCTGCTCACTGCCCATTACCGTTAATATCCCACCTAGTCTAATCCCAACCTCCTGCTCACTACCCATTACCGTTAATATCCCACCTAGTCTAATCCCAACCTCCTGCTCACTACCCATTACCGTTAATATCCCACCTAGTCTAATCCCAACCTCCTGCTCACTGCCCATTACTGTTAATATCCCACCTAGTCTAATCCCAACCTCCTGCTCACTGCCCATTACCGTTAATATCCCACCTAGTCTAATCCCAACCTCCTGCTCACTCCCATTACCGTTAATATCCCACCTAGTCTAATCCCAACCTCCTGCTCACTGCCCATTACCGTTAATATCCCACCTAGTCTAATCCCAACCTCCTGCTCACTGCCCATTACCGTAATATCCCACCTAGTCTAATCCCAACCTCCTGCTCACTGCCCATTACCGTTAATATCCCACCTAGTCTAATCCCAACCTCCTGCTCACTACCCATTACCGTTAATATCCCACCTAGTCTAATCCCAACCTCCTGCTCACTACCCATTACCGTTAATATCCCACCTAGTCTAATCCCAACCTCCTGCTCACTACCCATTACCGTTAATATCCCACCTAGTCTAATCCCAACCTCCTGCTCACTACCCATTACCGTTAATATCCCACCTAGTCTAATCCCAACCTCCTGCTCACTACCCATTACCGTTAATATCCCACCTAGTCTAATCCCAACCTCCTGCTCACTACCCATTACCGTTAATATCCCACCTAGTCTAATCCCAACCTCCTGCTCACTGCCCATTACCGTTAATATCCCACCTAGTCTAATCCCAACCTCCTGCTCACTACCCATTACCGTTAATATCCCACCTAGTCTAATCCCAACCTCCTGCTCACTGCCCATTACCGTTAATATCCCACCTAGTCTAATCCCAACCTCCTGCTCACTACCCATTACCGTTAATATCCCACCTAGTCTAATCCCAACCTCCTGCTCACTACCCATTACCGTTAATATCCCACCTAGTCTAATCCCAACCTCCTGCTCACTGCCCATTACCGTTAATATCCCACCTAGTCTAATCCCAACCTCCTGCTCACTACCCATTACCGTTAATATCCCACCTAGTCTAATCCCAACCTCCTGCTCACTGCCCATTACCGTTAATATCCCACCTAGTCTAATCCCAACCTCCTGCTCACTACCCATTACCGTTAATATCCCACCTAGTCTAATCCCAACCTCCTGCTCACTACCCATTACCGTTAATATCCCACCTAGTCTAATCCCAACCTCCTGCTCACTACCCATTACCGTTAATATCCCACCTAGTCTAATCCCAACCTCCTGCTCACTACCCATTACCGTTAATATCCCACCTAGTCTAATCCAACCTCCTGCTCACTACCCATTACCGTTAATATCCCACCTAGTCTAATCCCAACCTGCTCACACTGCCCATTACCGTTAATATCCCACCTAGTCTTATCCCAACCTCCTGCTCACTGCCCATTACCGTTAATATCCCACCTAGTCTAATCCCAACCTCCTGCTCACTACCCATTACCGTTAATATCCCACCTAGTCTAATCCCAACCTCCTGCTCACTACCCATTACCGTTAATATCCCACCTAGTCTAATCCCAACCTCCTGCTCACTACCCATTACCGTTAATATCCCACCTAGTCTAATCCCAACCTCCTGCTCACTGCCCATTACCGTTAATATCCCACCTAGTCTAATCCCAACCTCCTGCTCACTACCCATTACCGTTAATATCCCACCTAGTCTAATCCCAACCTCCTGCTCACTACCCATTACCGTTAATATCCCACCTAGTCTAATCCCAACCTCCTGCTCACTACCCATTACCGTTAATATCCCACCTAGTCTAATCCCAACCTCCTGCTCACTGCCCATTACCGTTAATATCCCACCTAGTCTAATCCCAACCTCCTGCTCACTACCCATTACCGTTAATATCCCACCTAGTCTAATCCCAACCTCCTGCTCACTACCCATTACCGTTAATATCCCACCTAGTCTAATCCCAACCTCCTGCTCACTACCCATTACCGTTAATATCCCACCTAGTCTAATCCCAACCTCCTGCTCACTCCCATTACCGTTAATATCCCACCTAGTCTAATCCCAACCTCCTGCTCACTACCCATTACCGTTAATATCCCACCTAGTCTAATCCCAACCTCCTGCTCACTGCCCATTACCGTTAATATCCCACCTAGTCTAATCCCAACCTCCTGCTCACTACCCATTACCGTTAATATCCCACCTAGTCTAATCCCAACCTCCTGCTCACTACCCATTACCGTTAATATCCCACCTAGTCTAATCCCAACCTCCTGCTCACTACCCATTACCGTTAATATCCCACCTAGTCTAATCCCAACCTCCTGCTCACTGCCCATTACCGTTAATATCCCACCTAGTCTAATCCCAACCTCCTGCTCACTACCCATTACCGTTAATATCCCACCTAGTCTAATCCCAACCTCCTGCTCACTACCCATTACCGTTAATATCCCACCTAGTCTAATCCCAACCTCCTGCTCACTGCCCATTACCGTTAATATCCCACCTAGTCTAATCCCAACCTCCTGCTCACTACCCATTACCGTTAATATCCCACCTAGTCTAATCCCAACCTCCTGCTCACTACCATTACCGTTAATATCCCACCTAGTCTAATCCCAACCTCCTGCTCACTACCCATTACCGTTAATATCCCACCTAGTCTAATCCCAACCTCCTGCTCACTGCCCATTACCGTTAATATCCCACCTAGTCTAATCCCAACCTCCTGCTCACTGCCCATTACCGTTAATATCCCACCTAGTCTAATCCCAACCTCCTGCTCACTACCCATTACCGTTAATATCCCACCTAGTCTAATCCCAACCTCCTGCTCACTGCCCATTACCGTTAATATCCCACCTAGTCTAATCCCAACCTCCTGCTCACTACCCATTACCGTTAATATCCCACCTAGTCTAATCCCAACCTCCTGCTCACCGCCCATTACCGTTAATATCCCACCTAGTCTAATCCCAACCTCCTGCTCACTACCCATTACCGTTAATATCCCACCTAGTCTAATCCCAACCTCCTGCTCACTACCCATTACCGTTAATATCCCACCTAGTCTAATCCCAACCTCCTGCTCACTACCCATTACCGTTAATATCCCACCTAGTCTAATCCCAACCTCCTGCTCACTACCCATTACCGTTAATATCCCACCTAGTCTAATCCCAACCTCCTGCTCACTACCCATTACCGTTAATATCCCACCTAGTCTAATCCCAACCTCCTGCTCACTGCCCATTACCGTTAATATCCCACCTAGTCTAATCCCAACCTCCTGCTCACTACCCATTACCGTTAATATCCCACCTAGTCTAATCCCAACCTCCTGCTCACTGCCCATTACCGTTAATATCCCACCTAGTCTAATCCCAACCTCCTGCTCACTGCCCATTACCGTTAATATCCCACCTAGTCTAATCCCAACCTCCTGCTCACTACCCATTACCGTTAATATCCCACCTAGTCTAATCCCAACCTCCTGCTCACTGCCCATTACCGTTAATATCCCACCTAGTCTAATCCCAACCTCCTGCTCACTACCCATTACCGTTAATATCCCACCTAGTCTAATCCCAACCTCCTGCTCACTACCCATTACCGTTAATATCCCACCTAGTCTAATCCCAACCTCCTGCTCACTACCCATTACCGTTAATATCCCACCTAGTCTAATCCCAACCTCCTGCTCACTACCCATTACCGTTAATATCCCACCTAGTCTAATCCCAACCTCCTGCTCACTGCCCATTACCGTTAATATCCCACCTAGTCTAATCCCAACCTCCTGCTCACTACCCATTACCATTAATATCCCACCTAGTCTAATCCCAACCTCCTGCTCACTGCCCATTACCGTTAATATCCCACCTAGTCTAATCCCAACCTCCTGCTCACTACCCATTACCGTTAATATCCCACCTAGTCTAATCCCAACCTCCTGCTCACTACCCATTACCGTTAATATCCCACCTAGTCTAATCCCAACCTCCTGCTCACTACCCATTACCGTTAATATCCCACCTAGTCTAATCCCAACCTCCTGCTCACTACCCATTACCGTTAATATCCCACCTAGTCTAATCCCAACCTCCTGCTCACTGCCCATTACTGTTAATATCCCACCTAGTCTAATCCCAACCTCCTGCTCACTGCCCATTACCGTTAATATCCCACCTAGTCTAATCCCAACCTCCTGCTCACTACCCATTACCGTTAATATCCCACCTAGTCTAATCCCAACCTCCTGCTCACTACCCATTACCGTTAATATCCCACCTAGTCTAATCCCAACCTCCTGCTCACTACCCATTACCGTTAATATCCCACCTAGTCTAATCCCAACCTCCTGCTCACTACCCATTACCGTTAATATCCCACCTAGTCTAATCCCAACCTCCTGCTCACTACCCATTACCGTTAATATCCCACCTAGTCTAATCCCAACCTCCTGCTCACTACCCATTACCGTTAATATCCCACCTAGTCTAATCCCAACCTCCTGCTCACTGCCCATTACCGTTAATATCCCACCTAGTCTAATCCCAACCTCCTGCTCACTACCCATTACCGTTAATATCCCACCTAGTCTAATCCCAACCTCCTGCTCACTACCCATTACCGTTAATATCCCACCTAGTCTAATCCCAACCTCCTGCTCACTACCCATTACCGTTAATATCCCACCTAGTCTAATCCCAACCTCCTGCTCACTACCCATTACCGTTAATATCCCACCTAGTCTAATCCCAACCTCCTGCTCACTACCCATTACCGTTAATATCCCACCTAGTCTAATCCCAACCTCCTGCTCACTGCCCATTACCGTTAATATCCCACCTAGTCTAATCCCAACCTCCTGCTCACTACCCATTACCGTTAATATCCCACCTAGTCTAATCCCAACCTCCTGCTCACTACCCATTACCGTTAATATCCCACCTAGTCTAATCCCAACCTCCTGCTCACTACCCATTACCGTTAATATCCCACCTAGTCTAATCCCAACCTCCTGCTCACTACCCATTACCGTTAATATCCCACCTAGTCTAATCCCAACCTCCTGCTCACTACCCATTACCGTTAATATCCCACCTAGTCTAATCCCAACCTCCTGCTCACTGCCCATTACCGTTAATATCCCACCTAGTCTAATCCCAACCTCCTGCTCACTACCCATTACTGTTAATATCCCACCTAGTCTAATCCCAACCTCCTGCTCACTACCCATTACCGTTAATATCCCACCTAGTCTAATCCCAACCTCCTGCTCACTACCCATTACCGTTAATATCCCACCTAGTCTAATCCAACCTCCTGCTCACTACCCATTACCGTTAATATCCCACCTAGTCTAATCCCAACCTCCTGCTCACTACCCATTACCGTTAATATCCCACCTAGTCTAATCCCAACCTCCTGCTCACTACCCATTACCGTTAATATCCCACCTAGTCTAATCCCAACCTCCTGCTCACTACCCATTACCGTTAATATCCCACCTAGTCTAATCCCAACCTCCTGCTCACTGCCCATTACCGTTAATATCCCACCTAGTCTAATCCCAACCTCCTGCTCACTACCCATTACCGTTAATATCCCACCTAGTCTAATCCCAACCTCCTGCTCACTCCCATTACCGTTAATATCCCACCTAGTCTAATCCCAACCTCCTGCTCACTACCCATTACTGTTAATATCCCACCTAGTCTAATCCCAACCTCCTGCTCACTGCCCATTACCGTTAATATCCCACCTAGTCTAATCCCAACCTCCTGCTCACTGCCCATTACCGTTAATATCCCACCTAGTCTAATCCCAACCTCCTGCTCACTACCCATTACCGTTAATATCCCACCTAGTCTAATCCCAACCTCCTGCTCACTACCCATTACCGTTAATATCCCACCTAGTCTAATCCCAACCTCCTGCTCACTACCCATTACCGTTAATATCCACCTAGTCTAATCCCAACCTCCTGCTCACTACCCATTACCGTTAATATCCCACCTAGTCTAATCCCAACCTCCTGCTCACTACCCATTACCGTTAATATCCCACCTAGTCTAATCCCAACCTCCTGCTCACTACCCATTACCGTTAATATCCCACCTAGTCTAATCCCAACCTCCTGCTCACTACCCATTACCGTTAATATCCCACCTAGTCTAATCCCAACCTCCTGCTCACTACCCATTACCGTTAATATCCCACCTAGTCTAATCCCAACCTCCTGCTCACTACCCATTACCGTTAATATCCCACCTAGTCTAATCCCAACCTCCTGCTCACTACCCATTACCGTTAATATCCCACCTAGTCTAATCCAACCTCCTGCTCACTTACCATTACCGTTAATATCCCACCTAGTCTAATCCCAACCTCCTGCTCACTGCCCATTACCGTTAATATCCCACCTAGTCTAATCCCAACCTCCTGCTCACTACCCATTACCGTTAATATCCCACCTAGTCTAATCCCAACCTCCTGCTCACTACCCATTACCGTTAATATCCCACCTAGTCTAATCCCAACCTCCTGCTCACTACCCATTACCGTTAATATCCCACCTAGTCTAATCCCAACCTCCTGCTCACTACCCATTACCGTTAATATCCCACCTAGTCTAATCCCAACCTCCTGCTCACTACCCATTACCGTTAATATCCCACCTAGTCTAATCCCAACCTCCTGCTCACTACCCATTACCGTTAATATCCCACCTAGTCTAATCCCAACCTCCTGCTCACTGCCCATTACCGTTAATATCCCACCTAGTCTAATCCCAACCTCCTGCTCACTCCCCATTACCGTTAATATCCCACCTAGTCTAATCCCAACCTCCTGCTCACTACCCATTACCGTTAATATCCCACCTAGTCTAATCCCAACCTCCTGCTCACTACCCATTACCGTTAATATCCCACCTAGTCTAATCCCAACCTCCTGCTCACTACCCATTACCGTTAATATCCCACCTAGTCTAATCCCAACCTCCTGCTCACTACCCATTACCGTTAATATCCCACCTAGTCTAATCCCAACCTCCTGCTCACTACCCATTACCGTTAATATCCCACCTAGTCTAATCCCAACCTCCTGCTCACTACCCATTACCGTTAATATCCCACCTAGTCTAATCCCAACCTCCTGCTCACTACCCATTACCGTTAATATCCCACCTAGTCTAATCCCAACCTCCTGCTCACTACCCATTACCGTTAATATCCCACCTAGTCTAATCCCAACCTCCTGCTCACTACCCATTACCGTTAATATCCCACCTAGTCTAATCCCAAACTCCTGCTCACTACCCATTACCGTTAATATCCCACCTAGTCTAATCCCAACCTCCTGCTCACTACCCATTACCGTTAATATCCCACCTAGTCTAATCCCAACCTCCTGCTCACTCCCATTACCGTTAATATCCCACCTAGTCTAATCCCAACCTCCTGCTCACTCCCCATTACCTTAATATCCCACCTAGTCTAATCCCAACCTCCTGCTCACTACCCATTACCATTAATATCCCACCTAGTCTAATCCCAACCTCCTGCTCACTACCCATTACCGTTAATATCCCACCTAGTCTAATCCCAACCTCCTGCTCACTACCCATTACCGTTAATATCCCACCTAGTCTAATCCCAACCTCCTGCTCACTGCCCATTACCGTTAATATCCCACCTAGTCTAATCCCAACCTCCTGCTCACTGCCCATTACCGTTAATATCCCACCTAGTCTAATCCCAACCTCCTGCTCACTACCCATTACCGTTAATATCCCACCTAGTCTAATCCCAACCTCCTGCTCACTACCCATTACCGTTAATATCCCACCTAGTCTAATCCCAACCTCCTGCTCACTACCCATTACCGTTAATATCCCACCTAGTCTAATCCCAACCTCCTGCTCACTACCCATTACCGTTAATATCCCACCTAGTCTAATCCCAACTCCTGCTCACTGCCCATTACCGTTAATATCCCACCTAGTCTAATCCCAACCTCCTGCTCACTACCCATTACCGTTAATATCCCACCTAGTCTAATCCCAACCTCCTGCTCACTGCCCATTACCGTTAATATCCCACCTAGTCTAATCCCAACCTCCTGCTCACTACCCATTACCGTTAATATCCCACCTAGTCTAATCCCAACCTCCTGCTCACTGCCCATTACCGTTAATATCCCACCTAGTCTAATCCCAACCTCCTGCTCACTACCCATTACCGTTAATATCCCACCTAGTCTAATCCCAACCTCCTGCTCACTACCCATTACCGTTAATATCCCACCTAGTCTAATCCCAACCTCCTGCTCACTGCCCATTACCGTTAATATCCCACCTAGTCTAATCCCAACCTCCTGCTCACTACCCATTACCGTTAATATCCCACCTAGTCTAATCCCAACCTCCTGCTCACTACCCATTACCGTTAATATCCCACCTAGTCTAATCCCAACCTCCTGCTCACTACCCATTACCGTTAATATCCCACCTAGTCTAATCCCAACCTCCTGCTCACTGCCCATTACCGTTAATATCCCACCTAGTCTAATCCCAACCTCCTGCTCACTGCCCATTACCGTTAATATCCCACCTAGTCTAATCCAACCTCCTGCTCACTGCCCATTACTGTTAATATCCCACCTAGTCTAATCCAACCTCCTGCTCACTACCCATTACCGTTAATATCCCACCTAGTCTAATCCCAACCTCCTGCTCACTACCCATTACCGTTAATATCCCACCTAGTCTAATCCCAACCTCCTGCTCACTACCCATTACCGTTAATATCCCACCTAGTCTAATCCCAACCTCCTGCTCACTGCCCATTACCGTTAATATCCCACCTAGTCTAATCCCAACCTCCTGCTCACTACCCATTACCGTTAATATCCCACCTAGTCTAATCCCAACCTCCTGCTCACTACCCATTACCGTTAATATCCCACCTAGTCTAATCCCAACCTCCTGCTCACTGCCCATTACCGTTAATATCCCACCTAGTCTAATCCCAACCTCCTGCTCACTACCCATTACCGTTAATATCCCACCTAGTCTAATCCCAACCTCCTGCTCACTGCCCATTACCGTTAATATCCCACCTAGTCTAATCCCAACCTCCTGCTCACTACCCATTACCGTTAATATCCCACCTAGTCTAATCCCAACCTCCTGCTCACTGCCCATTACCGTTAATATCCCACCTAGTCTAATCCCAACCTCCTGCTCACTACCCATTACCGTTAATATCCCACCTAGTCTAATCCCAACCTCCTGCTCACTGCCATTACCGTTAATATCCCACCTAGTCTAATCCCAACCTCCTGCTCACTGCCCATTACTGTTAATATCCCACCTAGTCTAATCCCAACCTCCTGCTCACTACCCATTACCGTTAATATCCCACCTAGTCTAATCCCAACCTCCTGCTCACTACCCATTACCGTTAATATCCCACCTAGTCTAATCCCAACCTCCTGCTCACTACCCATTACCGTTAATATCCCACCTAGTCTAATCCCAACCTCCTGCTCACTGCCCATTACCGTTAATATCCCACCTAGTCTAATCCCAACCTCCTGCTCACTACCCATTACCGTTAATATCCCACCTAGTCTAATCCCAACCTCCTGCTCACTACCCATTACCGTTAATATCCCACCTAGTCTAATCCCAACCTCCTGCTCACTGCCCATTACCGTTAATATCCCACCTAGTCTAATCCCAACCTCCTGCTCACTACCCATTACCGTTAATATCCACCTAGTCTAATCCCAACCTCCTGCTCACTACCCATTACCGTTAATATCCCACCTAGTCTAATCCAACCTCCTGCTCACTACCCATTACCGTTAATATCCCACCTAGTCTAATCCCAACCTCCTGCTCACTACCCATTACCGTTAATATCCCACCTAGTCTAATCCCAACCTCCTGCTCACTACCCATTACCATTAATATCCCACCTAGTCTAATCCCAACCTCCTGCTCACTACCCATTACCGTTAATATCCCACCTAGTCTAATCCCAACCTCCTGCTCACTACCCATTACCGTTAATATCCCACCTAGTCTAATCCCAACCTCCTGCTCACTACCCATTACCGTTAATATCCCACCTAGTCTAATCCCAACCTCCTGCTCACTACCCATTACCGTTAATATCCCACCTAGTCTAATCCCAACCTCCTGCTCACTGCCCATTACCGTTAATATCCCACCTAGTCTAATCCCAACCTCCTGCTCACTACCCATTACCGTTAATATCCCACCTAGTCTAATCCCAACCTCCTGCTCACTACCCATTACCGTTAATATCCCACCTAGTCTAATCCCAACCTCCTGCTCACTACCCATTACCGTTAATATCCCACCTAGTCTAATCCCAACCTCCTGCTCACTACCCATTACCGTTAATATCCCACCTAGTCTAATCCCAACCTCCTGCTCACTACCCATTACCGTTAATATCCCACCTAGTCTAATCCCAACCTCCTGCTCACTACCCATTACCGTTAATATCCCACCTAGTCTAATCCCAACCACCTGCTCACTGCCCATTACCGTTAATATCCCACCTAGTCTAATCCCAACCTCCTGCTCACTACCCATTACCGTTAATATCCCACCTAGTCTAATCCCAACCTCCTGCTCACTACCCATTACCGTTAATATCCCACCTAGTCTAATCCCAACCTCCTGCTCACTACCCATTACCGTTAATATCCCACCTAGTCTAATCCCAACCTCCTGCTCACTACCCATTACCGTTAATATCCCACCTAGTCTAATCCCAACCTCCTGCTCACTGCCCATTACCGTTAATATCCCACCTAGTCTAATCCCAACCTCCTGCTCACTGCCCATTACCGTTAATATCCCACCTAGTCTAATCCCAACCTCCTGCTCACTACCCATTACCGTTAATATCCCACCTAGTCTAATCCCAACCTCCTGCTCACTACCCATTACCGTTAATATCCCACCTAGTCTAATCCCAACCTCCTGCTCACTACCCATTACCGTTAATATCCCACCTAGTCTAATCCCAACCTCCTGCTCACTACCCATTACCGTTAATATCCCACCTAGTCTAATCCCAACCTCCTGCTCACTACCCATTACCGTTAATATCCCACCTAGTCTAATCCCAACCTCCTGCTCACTACCCATTACCGTTAATATCCCACCTAGTCTAATCCCAACCTCCTGCTCACTACCATTACCGTTAATATCCCACCTAGTCTAATCCCAACCTCCTGCTCACTACCCATTACCGTTAATATCCCACCTAGTCTAATCCCAACCTCCTGCTCACTGCCCATTACCGTTAATATCCCACCTAGTCTAATCCCAACCTCCTGCTCACTACCCATTACCGTTAATATCCCACCTAGTCTAATCCCAACCTCCTGCTCACTGCCCATTACCGTTAATATCCCACCTAGTCTAATCCCAACCTCCTGCTCACTGCCCATTACCGTTAATATCCCACCTAGTCTAATCCCAACCTCCTGCTCACTACCCATTACCGTTAATATCCCACCTAGTCTAATCCAAACCTCCTGCTCACTGCCCATTACCGTTAATATCCCACCTAGTCTAATCCCAACCTCCTGCTCACTACCCATTACCGTTAATATCCCACCTAGTCTAATCCCAACCTCCTGCTCACTACCCATTACCGTTAATATCCCACCTAGTCTAATCCCAACCTCCTGCTCACTACCCATTACCGTTAATATCCCACCTAGTCTAATCCCAACCTCCTGCTCACTACCCATTACCGTTAATATCCCACCTAGTCTAATCCCAACCTCCTGCTCACTACCCATTACCGTTAATATCCCACCTAGTCTAATCCCAACCTCCTGCTCACTACCCATTACCGTTAATATCCCACCTAGTCTAATCCCAACCTCCTGCTCACTACCCATTACCGTTAATATCCCACCTAGTCTAATCCCAACCTCCTGCTCACTACCCATTACCGTTAATATCCCACCTAGTCTAATCCCAACCTCCTGCTCACTGCCCATTACTGTTAATATCCCACCTAGTCTAATCCCAACCTCCTGCTCACTACCCATTACCGTTAATATCCCACCTAGTCTAATCCCAACCTCCTGCTCACTACCCATTACCGTTAATATCCCACCTAGTCTAATCCCAACCTCCTGCTCACTGCCCATTACCGTTAATATCCCACCTAGTCTAATCCCAACCTCTGCTCACTGCCCATTACCGTTAAAATACCACGTAGTCTAATCCCAACCTCCTGCTCACTAGCCATTACTGTTAATATCCCGCCGTGTCTAAACCCAACCTCCTGCTCACTACCCATTACCGTTAATATCCCACCTAGTCTAATCCCAACCTCCTGCTCACTACCCATTACCGTTAATATCCCACCTAGTCTAATCCCAACCTCCTGCTCACTACCCATTACCGTTAATATCCCACCTAGTCTAATCCCAACCTCCTGCTCACTACCCATTACCGTTAATATCCCACCTAGTCTAATCCCAACCTCCTGCTCACTACCCATTACCGTTAATATCCCACCTAGTCTAATCCCAACCTCCTGCTCACTACCCATTACCGTTAATATCCCACCTAGTCTAATCCCAACCTCCTGCTCACTACCCATTACCGTTAATATCCCACCTAGTCTAATCCCAACCTCCTGCTCACTACCCATTACCGTTAATATCCCACCTAGTCTAATCCCAACCTCCTGCTCACTACCCATTACCGTTAATATCCCACCTAGTCTAATCCCAACCTCCTGCTCACTACCCATTACCGTTAATATCCCACCTAGTCTAATCCCAACCTCCTGCTCACTACCCATTACCGTTAATATCCCACCTAGTCTAATCCCAACCTCCTGCTCACTGCCCATTACCGTTAATATCCCACCTAGTCTAATCCCAACCTCCTGCTCACTGCCCATTACCGTTAATATCCCACCTAGTCTAATCCCAACCTCCTGCTCACTACCCATTACCGTTAATATCCACCTAGTCTAATCCCAACCTCCTGCTCACTACCCATTACCGTTAATATCCCACCTAGTCTAATCCAACCTCCTGCTCACTACCCATTACCGTTAATATCCCACCTAGTCTAATCCCAACCTCCTGCTCACTACCCATTACCGTTAATATCCCACCTAGTCTAATCCCAACCTCCTGCTCACTACCCATTACCGTTAATATCCCACCTAGTCTAATCCCAACCTCCTGCTCACTGCCCATTACCGTTAATATCCCACCTAGTCTAATCCCAACCTCCTGCTCACTACCCATTACCGTTAATATCCCACCTAGTCTAATCCCAACCTCCTGCTCACTACCCATTACCGTTAATATCCCACCTAGTCTAATCCCAACCTCCTGCTCACTACCCATTACCGTTAATATCCCACCTAGTCTAATCCCAACCTCCTGCTCACTACCCATTACGTTAATATCCCACCTAGTCTAATCCCAACCTCCTGCTCACTGCCCATTACCGTTAATATCCCACCTAGTCTAATCCCAACCTCCTGCTCACTACCCATTACCGTTAATATCCCACCTAGTCTAATCCCAACCTCCTGCTCACTGCCCATTACCGTTAATATCCCACCTAGTCTAATCCCAACCTCCTGCTCACTACCCATTACCGTTAATATCCCACCTAGTCTAATCCCAACCTCCTGCTCACTACCCATTACCGTTAATATCCCACCTAGTCTAATCCCAACCTCCTGCTCACTACCCATTACCGTTAATATCCCACCTAGTCTAATCCCAACCTCCTGCTCACTACCCATTACCGTTAATATCCCACCTAGTCTAATCCAACCACCTGCTCACTACCCATTACCGTTAATATCCCACCTAGTCTAATCCCAACCTCCTGCTCACTGCCATTACTGTTAATATCCCACCTAGTCTAATCCCAACCTCCTGCTCACTACCCATTACCGTTAATATCCCACCTAGTCTAATCCCAACCTCCTGCTCACTGCCCATTACCGTTAATATCCCACCTAGTCTAATCCCAACCTCCTGCTCACTGCCCATTACTGTTAATATCCCACCTAGTCTAATCTCAACCTCCTGCTCACTGCCCATTACCGTTAATATCCCACCTAGTCTAATCCCAACCTCCTGCTCACTGCCCATTACCGTTAATATCCCACCTAGTCTAATCCCAACCTCCTGCTCACTACCATTACCGTTAATATCCCACCTAGTCTAATCCCAACCTCCTGCTCACTATCCATTACCGTTAATATCCCACCTAGTCTAATCCCAACTCCTGCTCACTACCCATTACCGTTAATATCCCACCTAGTCTAATTCCAACCTCCTGCTCACTGCCCATTACCGTTAATATCCCACTAGTCTAATCCCACCTCCTGCTCACTACCATTACCGTTAATATCCCACCTAGTCTAATCCCAACCTCCTGCTCACTACCATTACGTTAATATCCCACCTAGTCTAATCCCAACCTCTGCTCACTGCCCATTACCGTTAATATCCCACCTAGTCTAATCCCAACCTCCTGCTCACTACCATTACCGTTAATATCCCATAGTCTAATCCCAACCTCCTGCTCACTGCCCATTACTGTTAATATCCCACTAGTCTAATCCCAACCTCCTGCTCACTACCCATTACCGTTAATATCCCACCTAGTCTAATCCCAACCTCCTGCTCACTGCCCATTACCGTTAATATCCCACCTATCTAATCCAACCTCCTGCTCACTGCCATTACCGTTAATATCCCACCTAGTCTAATCCCAACCTCCTGCTCACTGCCATTACCGTTAATATCCCACCTAGTCTAATCCCAACCTCCTGCTCACTGCCCATTACGTTAATATCCACCTAGTCTAATCCCAACCTCCTGCTCACTACCCATTACCGTTAATATCCCACCTAGTCTAATCCCAACCTCCTGCTCACTACCCATTACCGTTAATATCCCACCTAGTCTAATCCAACCTCCTGCTCACTACCCATTACCGTTAATATCCCACCTAGTCTAATCCCAACCTCCTGCTCACTACCATTACCGTTAATATCCCACCTAGTCTAATCCCAACCTCCTGCTCACTACCCATTACCGTTAATATCCCACCTAGTCTAATCCCAACCTCCTGCTCACTGCCCATTACTGTTAATATCCCACCTAGTCTAATCCCACCTCCTGCTCAACCCATTACCGTTAATATCCACCTAGTCTAATCCCAACCTCCTGCTCACTACCCATTACCGTTAATATCCCACCTAGTCTAATCCCAACCTCTGCTCACTACCCATTACCATTAATATCCCACCTAGTCTAATCCCAACCTCCTGCTCACTACCCATTGCGTTAATATCACCCTAGTCTAATCCAAACTCCCGCTCACTACCCATTACCGTTAATATCCCACCTAGTCTAATCCCAACCTCCTGCTCACTGCCCATTACCGTTAATATCCCACCTAGTCTAATCCCAACCTCTGCTCACTGCCATTACCGTTAATATCCCACCTAGTCTAATCCCAACCTCCTGCTCACTACCCATTACCATTAATATCCACCCAGTCTAATCCCAACCTCCTGCTCACTACCCATTACCGTTAATATCCCACCTAGTCTAATCCCAACTCCTGTTCACTACCCATTACCGTTAATATCCCACCTAGTCTAATCCCAACCTCCTGCTCACTACCATTACCGTTAATATCCCACCTAGTCTAATCCAACTCCTGCTCACTGCCCATTACCGTTAATATCCCACCTAGTCTAATCCCAACCTCCTGCTTTTGCTCATAACATTACTGTTAATATCCCACCTAGTCTAATCCCAACCTCCTGCTCACTGCCCATTACCGTTAATATCCACCTAGTCTAATCCCAACCTCCTGCTCACTACCATCAATTACGTTAATATCCCACCTAGTCTAATCCCAACCTCCTGCTCACGCCCATTACCGTTAATATCCACCTAGTCTAATCCCAACCTCCTGCTCACTACCCATTACCGTTAATATCCCACCTAGTCTAATCCCAACCTCCTGCTCACTACCCATTACCGTTAATATCCCACCTAGTCTAATCCCAACCTCCTGCTCACTACCCATTACCGTTAATATCCACCTAGTCTAATCCAACCTCCTGCTCACTACCCATTACCGTTAATATCCACCTAGTCTAATCCCAACCTCCTGCTCACTACCCATTACCGTTAATATCCCACCTAGTCTAATCCCAACCTCTGCTCACTGCCCATTACCGTTAATATCCCACCTAGTCTAATCCCAACTCCTGCTCACTGCCATTACTGTTAATATCCCAGCTAGTCTAATCCCAACCTCCTGCTCACTGCCCATTACCGTTAATATCCCACCTAGTCTAATCCCAACCTCCTGCTCACTGCCCATTACTGTTAATATCCCACCTAGTCTAATCCCAACCTCCTGCTCACTACATTACCGTTAATATCCACCTGTCTAATCCCAACCTCCTGCTCACTATCCATTACCGTTAATATCCCACCTAGTCTAATCCCAACCTCCTGCTCACCCCATTACCGTTAATATCCCACCTAGTCTAATCCAACCTCCTGCTCACTACCCATTACCGTTAATATCCCACCTAGTCTAATCCCAACCTCCTGCTCACTACCCATTACGTTAATATCCCACCTAGTCTAATCCAAACTCCTGCTCACTACCCATTACCGTTAATATCCACCTAGTCTAATCCCAACCTCCTGCTCACTACCCATTACCGTTAATATCCCCTAGTCTAATCCCAACCTCCTGCTCACTACCCATTACCGTTAATATCCCACCTAGTCTAATCCCAACCTCTGCTCACTACCCATTACCGTTAATATCCCACCTAGTCTAATCCCAACCTCCTGCTCACTGCCCATTACTGTTAATATCCCACCTAGTCTAATCTCAACCTCCTGCTCACTGCCATTACCGTTAATATCCCACCTAGTCTAATCCCAACCTCCTGCTCACTGCATTACTGTTAATATCCCACCTAGTCTAATCCCAACCTCCTGCTCACTACCCATTACCGTTAATATCCCACCTAGTCTAATCCCAAATCTTGCTCACTACCCATTACCGTTAATATCCCACCTAGTCTAATCCCAACCTCCTGCTCACTACCCATTACCGTTAATATCCCACCTAGTCTAATCCCAACCTCCTGCTCACTGCCCATTACCGTTAATATCCCACCTAGTCTAATCCCAACCTCCTGCTCACTACCCATTACCGTTAATATCCCACCTAGTCTAATCCCAACCTCCTGCTCACTGCGCATTACTGTTAATATCCCACCTAGTCTAATCCCAACCTCCTGCTCACTGCCCATTACCGTTAATATCCCACCAAGTTAATCCCAACCTCCTGCTCACTCCCCATTACCATTAATATCCCACCTAGTCTAATCCCAACTCCTGCTCACTACCCATTCGTTAATATCCCACCTAGTCTAATCCCAACTCCTGCTCACTACCCATTACTGTTAATATCACACCTAGTCTAATCCCAACCTCCTGCTCACTACCCATTACGTTAATATCCCACCTAGTCTAATCCCAACCTCCTGCTCACTGCCCATTACCTTAATATCCCACCTAGTCTAATCCCAACCTCCTGCTCACTACCATTACCGTTAATATCCCACCTAGTCTAATCCCAACTCTGCTCACTGCCATTACCGTTAATATCCGACCTAGTCTAATCCCAACCTCCTGCTCACTACCATTACCGTTAATATCCCACCTAGTCTAATCCCAACCTCCTGCTCACTACCCATTACCGTTAATATCCCACCTAGTCTAATCCCAACCTCCTGCTCACTACCCATTACCGTTAATATCCCACCTAGTCTAATCCCAAACTCCTGCTCACTACCCATTACCGTTAATATCCCACCTAGTCTAATCCCAACCTCCTGCTCACACCCATTACCGTTAATATCCCACCTAGTCTAATCCCAACCTCCTGCTCACTACCCATTACCGTTAATAACCCACTAGTCTAATCCCAACCTCCTGCTCACTACCCATTACCGTTAATATCCCACCTAGTCTAATCCCACCTCCTGCTCACTACCCATTACCGTTAATATCCCACCTAGTCTAATCCCAACCTCCTGCTCACTACCCATTACCGTTAATATCCCACCTAGTCTAATCCCAACCTCCTGCTCACTACATTACCGTTAATATCCCACCTGGTCTAATCCCAACCTCCTGCTCACTGCCCATTACCGTTAATATCCCACCTAGTCTAATCCCAACCTCCTGCTCACTGCCCATTACTGTTAATATCCCACCTAGTCTAATCCAACCTCCTGCTCATACCCATTACCGTTAATATCCCACCTAGTCTAATCCCAACCTCCTGCTCACTGCCCATTACCGTTAATATCCCACTAGTCTAATCCCACCTCCTGCTCACTACCCATTACCGTTAATATCCCACTAGTCTAATCCCAACCTCCTGCTCACTACCCATTACCGTTAATATCCCACCTAGTCTAATCCCAACCTCCTGCTCACTACCCATTACCGTTAATATCCCACCTAGTCTAATCCCAACCTCCTGCTCACTGCCCATTACGTTAATATCCCACCTAGTCTAATCCCAACCTGCTCACTGCCATTACCGTTAATATCCCACCTAGTCTAATCCCAACCTCCTGCTCACTACCCATTACCGTTAATATCCAACCTAGTCTAATCCAACCTCCTGCTCACTCCCATTACCGTTAATATCCCACCTAGTCTAATCCAACCTCTGCTCACTACCCATTACCATTAAATCCCACCTAGTCTAATCCCAACCTCCTGCTCACTACCCATTACCGTTAATATCCCACTAGTCTAATCCCAACCTCCTGCTCACTGCCCATTACCGTTAATATCCCACCTAGTCTAATCCAACCTCCTGCTCACTACCCATTACCATTAAATTCCACTAGTCTAATCCCAACCTCCTGCTCACTACCCATTACCGTTAATATCCCACCTAGTCTAATCCCAACTCCTGCTCACTACCATTACCATTAATATCCCACCTAGTCTAATCCCAACCTCCTGCTCACTTCCATTACCGTTAATATCCCACCTAGTCTAATCCCAACCTCCTGCTCACTGCCCATTACCGTTAATATCCCACCTAGTCTAATCCCAACCTCCTGCTCACTGCCCATTACGTTAATATCCCACCTAGTCTAATCCCAACTCCTGCTCACTACCATTACCGTTAATATCCCACCTAGTCTAATCCCAACCTCCTGCTCACTACCCATTACCGTTAATATCCCCCTAGTCTAATCCCACCTCCTGCTCACTACCCATTACCGTTAATATCCCACCTAGTCTAATCCCAACCTCCTGCTCACTCCATTACCGTTAATATCCCACCTAGTCTAATCCCAACCTCTGCTCACTACCCATTACCGTTATATCCCACCTACTAATCCAACCTCCTGCTCACTACCCATTACCGTTAATATCCCACCTAGTCTAATCCCAACCTCCTGCTCACTACCCATTACTGTTAATATCCCACCTAGTCTAATCCCAACCTCCTGCTCACTACCCATTACCGTTAATATCCCACCTAGTCTAATCCCAACCTCCTGCTCACTACCATTACCGTTAATATCCCACCTAGTCTAATCCCAACTCCTGCTCACTACCCATTACCGTTAATATCCCACCTAGTCTAATCCCAACCTCTGCTCACTGCCCATTACCGTTAATATCCCACCTAGTCTAATCCCAACCTCCTGCTCACTACCCATTACTGTTAATTCCCACCTAGTCTAATCCAACCTCCTGCTCACTACCCATTACCGTTAATATCCCACCTAGTCTAATCCAACCTCCTGCTCACTACCCATTACCGTTAATATCCCACCTAGTCTAATCCCAACCTCCTGCTTACTGCCCATTACGTTAATATCCCACCTTCTAATCCCAACCTCCTGCTCACTACCCATTACCGTTAAATCCCACCTAGTCTAATCCCAACCTCCTGCTCACTACCCATTACGTTAATATCCCACCTAGTCTAATCCCAACCTCCTGCTCACTGCCCATTACCGTTAATATCCCACCTAGTCTAATCCAACCTCCTGCTCACTACCCATTACCGTTAATATCCCACTAGTCTAATCCCAACCTCCTGCTCACTGCCCATTACCGTTAATATCCCACCTAGTCTAATCCCAACCTCCTGCTCACTGCCCATTACCGTTAATATCCCACCTAGTCTAATCCCAACCACCTGCTCACCCATTACCGTTAATATCCCACCTAGTCTAATCCCAACCTCCTGCTCACTGCCCATTACTGTTAATATCCCACCTAGTCTAATCCCAACCTCCTGCTCACTACCCATTACCGTTAATATCCACCTAGTCTAATCCCAACCTCCTGCTCACTACCCATTACCTTAATATCCCACCTAGTCTAATCCCAACCTCCTGCTCACTACCCATTACCGTTAATATCCACCTAGTCTAATCCCAACCTCCTGCTCACTGCCCATTACCGTTAATATCCCACCTAGTCTAATCAACCTCCTGCTCACTGCCCATTACTGTTAATATCCCACCTAGTCTAATCCCAACCACTGCTCACTGCCCATTACTGTTAATATCCCACCTAGTCTAATCCCAACCTCCTGCTCATCCCCATTACTGTTAATATCCCACCTAGTCTAATCCCAACCTCCTGCTCACTGCCATTACCGTTAATATCCCACTAGTCTAATCCCAACCTCCTGCTCACTGCCATTACCGTTAATATCCCACCTAGTCTAATCCCAACCTCCTGCTCACTACCCATTACCGTTAATATCCCACCTAGTCTAATCCCAACCTCCTGCTCACTGCCATTACCGTTAATATCCCACCTAGTCTAATCCCAACCTTCTGATCGCTACCCATTACCGTTAATATCCCACCTAGTCTAATCCCAACCTCCTGCTCACTGCATTACCGTTAATATCCCACCTAGTCTAATCCCAACCTCCTGCTCACTACCATTACCGTTAATATCCCACCTAGTCTAATCCCAACCTCCTGCTCACTACCATTACCGTTAATATCCCACCTAGTCTAATCCCAACCTCCTGCTCACTACCCATTACGTTAATATCCCACCTAGTCTAATCCCAACCTCCTGCTCACTCCCCATTACCGTTAATATCCCACCTAGTCTAATCCCAACTCCTGCTCACTGCCCATTACTGTTAATATCCCACCTAGTCTAATCCCAACTCCTGCTCACTGCCCATTACCGTTAATATCCCACCTAGTCTAATCCAACTCCTGCTCACTGCCCATTACCGTTAATATCCCACCTAGTCTAATCCCAACCTCCTGCTCACTACCCATTAGTTAATATCCCACCTTGTCTAATCCCAACCTCCTGCTCACTACCCATTACCTTAATATCCCACCTAGTCTAATCCCAACCTCCTGCTCACTACCCATTACCGTTAATATCCACCTAGTCTAATCCCAATCCTGCTCACTACCCATTACCGTTAATATCCCACCTAGTCTAATCCCAACCTCTGCTCACTACCATTACCGTTAATATCCCACCTAGTCTAATCCCAACCTCCTGCTCACTGCCATTACCGTTAATATCCCACCTAGTCTAATCCCAACCTCCGCTCACTACCCATTACTGTTAATATCCCACCTAGTCTAATCCAACTCCTGCTCACTACCCATTACCGTTAATATCCACCTAGTCTAATCCCACCTCCTGCTCACTACCCATTACGTTAATATCCCACCTAGTCTAATCCCAACCTCTGCTCACTACCCATTACCGTTAATATCCCACCTAGTCTAATCCCAACCTCCTGCTCACTACCCATTACCTTAATATCCCACCTAGTCTAATCCAACTCCTGCTCACTACCCATTACCGTTAATATCCCACCAGTCTAATCCCAAACTCCTGCTCACTGCCCATTACCGTTAATATCCCACCTAGTCTAATCCCAACCTCCTGCTCACTACCCATTACTGTTAATATCCCACCTAGTCTAATCCCAACCTCCTGCTCACTACCCATTACCGTTAATATCCCACCTAGTCTAATCCAACCTCCTGCTCACTGCCCATTACCGTTAATATCCCACCTAGTCTATTCCAACCTCTGCTCACTGCCCATTACCGTTAATATCCCACCTAGTCTAATCCCAACCTCCTGCTCACTACCCATTACGTTAATATCCCACCTAGTCTAATCCCAACTCCTGCTCACTGCCCATTACCGTTAATATCCCACCTAGTCTAATCCCAACCTCCTGCTCACTACCCATTACCGTTAATATCCCACTTGTCTAATCCAACCTCCTGCTCACTACCCATTACCTTAATATCCCACCTAGTCTAATCCCAACCTCCTGCTCACTACCCATTACCGTTAATATCCCACCTAGTCTAATCCCAACTCCTGCTCACTACCATTACCGTTAATATCCCACTAGTCTAATCCCAACCTCCTGCTCACTACCCATTACCGTTAATATCCCACCTAGTCTAATCCCAACCTCCTGTTCACTGCCCATTACTGTTAATATCCCACCCAATCTAATCCAACCTCCTGCTCACTACCATTACCGTTAATATCCAACCAAGTCTAATCCCAACCTCTGCTCACTACCCATTACCGTTAATATCCCACCTAGTCTAATCCCAACCTCCTGCTCACTACCCATTACATTAATATCCCACCTAGTCTAATCCCAACCTCTGCTCACTACCCATTACATTAATATCCCACCTAGTCTAATCCCAACCTCCTGCTCACTGCCCATTACCGTTAATATCCCACCTAGTCTAACCAACCTCCTGCTCACTACCCATTACTGTTAATATCCCACCTAGTCTAATCCCAACCTCCTGCTCACTACCCATTACCTTAATATCCCACCTAGTCTAA